>VMDO01033061.1:0-18359 GCA_007922755.1 Pedetes capensis
GGAAATCAATATGGAGGTACCTCAAAAAACTAAAAATAGATCTACCATATGACCCAGCTATAACACTATTGGGAATTTACCCAAAAGGAGATGAGTCATCATACCACAGAGACACCTGCATCTCCATGTTCAATGCAGCACTTTTCACAATAGCAAAGATATGGAATCAACCAAAGTGCCCTTCAACAGAAGAATGGATTAAAAAACTATGGTATATATACACAATGGAATACTAATCAGCAATCAAGAAAAATGAAGTAGGGTCATTCGCAGAAAAATGGATGGAATTAAAGAAAATTATTTTAAGTGAACGAACACAAGTTCAGAAAGAGAAACAACACATGTTCTCACTCATATGAGAGAGCTGACTCAAAATTACAAGAAGGAAAAATCCTACTCAAAGGTCAGATCACATTAAAAGGGGGGGAGGGAAGATAAGAATGAGGTCAATATAAATGGACTATTAATCGCATGTAATTGTTCTAACAAGATAGAAACAAAGACCACTACAGGAAAAGTTTCTATCTTAAACAGAAATGGACCCCAAGGACATATAGAAAAATACTATATAGTAAAAGATAGAGAAGACTTGGATGGGAAACTTAGATGGGAAGGGGGGGAGGGGGGAACACAGAGGAGGGTAAGGGGTAACCTATATGAATAATGCTTATCAAATTGCATATATGAAAATTGTCACAATGAAAAGCATGTGAAAATGAATTGCATTATGATGTACATTAAAAATTTCTAATAAAAAAAAAGGAATTTTTAAGCATACACCTACACATCTATTAACAACAGGGATACATACCGAGAGACACATCTTTAGGTGAGTTTGTCATTGTGTGAACATCACGGAGTGTCTTTACACAAATCTAGATGCTATAGTCTACTCTACACCTAGGCTACATTATAATCTATGGAACCACTGTTGCAAATGGATCCATCCCTGACCGAAACAACTATATGTGCCACATGACAATCTTCAGATTCGTTTATGCCTCTTCACTTCCGATATCCGCATACATAATTCATAACTTCTTATAGAAAATCTTGAGAATAGGAGGGATTTTATTTCTGTTATCTTGTTTTTCCCTCTAGTAGTTCTGACATTGTCAAGGGTGTGGGACCTGTCTTCCTTCTCCTTGGATCTTCTCTATGGCTCCCTAGAATGGAACTTCATGAGGACAGGGAGGTTTCCTGCTTAGTTCATTGATGTACTCCTCACGTCTACTCAGTGTCTGCCCCATTGTAAGATCTCCAAAAATATTTTCAAGTGAGTCTGTGGGAGAAGGGAGTTTTGCAGGTGCTAATCTAAAACATTCAGTAACCTGATTAATATTACAAGGCTCAGACATTGTGAATCCTTCTCAGCAATCATTTAATCTCTGTGCAATGAGGAACAATTAATCACAACAATTGCTTGTGCCAACCTGGAACTCGGGCAGATCATCTCGGTACCAGTGAGAACAGTTGGTGGTATGGAGGCCAAGGGCACGGTGGGCATCCAGCCTGTGATGAAGCCTCTGTAATAAAAGAAGAGGGATTAAAGACACCCTCCAGGACACATGGAAGGAGGGGCAGGCTGCAGTGACTTTAACGTTTTTAGGATAGAGCCTGAATGTTCATGGCAGTGTTGAGCATCTTCTTCCTCAGCCCTGATCAAGAAAACAGCATGCCAGGTTTGACAGTGCTGCCCTTTTAGCAGGAAGGCCAGGTAGGAGAGGCTGAGAAGGGGGTCTCCCTACCTGACCCAGCCACCAGGGAAGGCTGGGGATGCCAGGGCTGCCAGACTTATTTCCTCCATGTGTCCAGCTTGGGACACAGCCCCACAGAGAAGGCAGAAGGCCAATTGCCCTAGGACTGGGGAGAGCGCAGGCCCTGTTCCACCTTCCCATCGACCTAGTGGGAGTCGGCACATGGCTGGACCACTGAGGAGGTTTCTTTCACCTTCCCACATCCAACAAACTCTGAGCGTCTGTGTGCACTCTTGCACATAGAGAGTTTCTCAGCTGATAAAATCCTAGAAGCTATTATTTTATGCCTGTATTGTGTGTCATCTTGCATGTATACCTTATGCTTAACTATAGTTTTAAGCATTTAAACAGAAAATATCATATCATTTATCTATCCGTCTATCTAGCTATTTAACTATCTAGCTATCTTTCTATCTCCCTACAATTTGTAGTCTACTCATTGTATGATATATGTGCTCAGGTGATGTTGATATATCAGTAACACGTCTCAATTGAATACATTCCTCTCTTCAACTCAGTGATGTTGATAAATAGATATGTAAGAGATCAATTCATGGATAGATTGCTGGTAAATAGACATAACCTGGCTTGACCATTCACAGTGAACAGATACATACCTGGCAGAAAAATAAATAGCTATTAGGAGGTCAATTTTCTGTTCTTAGGGCAATAGGATATCATTGCCAATAAAGGTTTTTTTATTCTTGTTTCTTGAAAAACACTTTATCTTGGAATTATAGGCAATTTATTTCTGGAGTATGATTTACTCAGTGGGAGTACTAGACAGGCAGTAAACATATGTCACTGGATGTAGGGACCTAGATAAGATAGTTTCATCTTTCTTAGACTCTATATTTTGAAATACATTTAACTTAGCAGAGAGTCACTGGACAATCTAATAAAAAATAATAGATATCCAGTAGCTAACCTAATAGTACAATAGAACTCTTCCAGGACTTGGGAAAATCCTCCTCTCTCCCTATCAATTTTCTTTTGCTTAAGTACTGATTTACTGTCCCCAGATAAGGCTGTATATTGCACTGGAATACAATACACAATGAACCTTAATTCCAGATGTAGCCTTTATCACAAAAGCCTTATGGAGATTGAATTTAGGGCAATTTATTATAGAGATAACATAATCTTGAAAGCAGGACTGTTTGCTAGAAACAGTATAATTCCAAGTACAGTGACTATTTATGTCAATTAATGATTTCAGTATTATTTGTTGGGGCAGTTCAAGTTCACAGAAAGTTTGCAAAGCACAGAAACTGTTAACTGCGCTCTCATCTCAAAAGCAATCGAAATGAAAGCAAAAGGAAATGCTTCAACCACCTTCATTAAGAAGTTTATTGAGCTGCTCATTTCAACAGCAGGATATAAACAGAGAAAACGGCTCTTGGAAATAAATATTAAAAGCTCATCTCCACAGACCTATAGGAGAGAACAGAGAGCTAACAACCTTTGATACAGCTTGGGAGACTATTCCTCAGCTGGAAATGCACCAAAGAAAACCTTTGCAAGAAAGAAATCTTTTTCTGAGAGAGAAAAGGAAATTTTCTCAAAACCTATTAAGACACCCAGTGTGAAATAATAGAAAAAAATTAAAGGATGCATCGTAAAATAATACAGATTAGGAAATCAGCTGGCTATAACAGAAAAGGAAAAATACCACCTCAGTCATGTTAATAAAATGAAAAGTGAAATTAACCACTATAAATAAGATTTCTTACAGTCTTTAAAAAGAAAATGGTTCTCAAAGAATAGTTTTCTGAGGCTTCACTATTTCAGATAATGCCTCTTTAAATCACATCCTCTCATTCTGAGTCTCAAAACAGTTTGGGGTCTCAACGTGGGTGCTGAGCTAATTCATGGGGGAACAGCAATGCGTTGCAAGAAAATGAACTCAGGTTCAAATCTCGGTCCTGTTTCACATGGATAACCTCAGATTTTCACTTACTTAACCTGTGTCACTTTAGATTCATCATCTGTTGAGTTGGGAAATGTCCATTGGCTGGTGGCTGAGGACATGGCTTCTGGAGTTTGGCAGATCTGAATTGGAATCTGCCATTTATGAACTACAGATAGGCAATTTGCCCTTGGTAGATGCACGGTTTCCTTATCTGGAGGGAGGATACCAGCATGCATCTCTCACAATTGCCAGGATCGAATAAGTGGGTACAAGTCATTTAGTTGAGCACCTGGCACATAAACAGTGTTCAATAAATCAAGATTAGGTTGGAGCTGGCAGTAAGGAGATTAAATATTCCACCTGGTACAAAGCACTAGAAATCTAGTCAGTGCTGGGAAAGGAGGATTTCACTTCCTTCACACTATTTTTCATCAAAATGTAGGATTCTTTATGGTGAAGACCCACAGTTACTATAGTGGGTATTGCAAATAGCTGTTTAATTAATACTTGCTATAAAGTTTGACCAAATAACCACATAGACCTAATCCATTACGCAATTACATGGTGAGTAGAGAAAGTTGAACGAGGCGAGTCACATGACTGGTCATTGGCTCCCTTTCTCCTGTCACTTAAATCAGTGTACTTGCTCTGATCACAAGCTATTGCTGGTACATTCTAGAATTTTGTACAGTGAAGCTGATGCCCACTCATATGAAGACGGTTTCTTATTGGAAGCATGCCCAAGCTTCCTCAACATGATATTTCTGGGAAATACATGGCATTTATAACACTGTGTCCCTCTTTGTAGCGACCTCAGCATCTCATTGGCTTTAGTCAGTGTCTAGTAGTGTCCTGTCCAAAAATGCAGAGGTGACCAAGTGTCATTCTGTCCACTTTACACAAAACCTGTGTCTTGAGCGATGACCAAATCAAGGTATTTAGCATATCCATACTTCATACAGGGCCAGCATTTAGCTCAGTTGGTAGAGCGCCACTCTGCAGTCTCTGAGGTCCCAAGTTCGATTCTCAGCACCTCAAAAATGGGAGAAGGATGTGGCAATCCACTCCCAAGGCAATCCCAAAACAATCTGCCATTGAAAACCCTATGAGGGTCGCTATAAATCGGACATGACTCGACGGCACCTAACAACAATAGCTTACTTCATATACTTATCATATATCCCATTACACCCCATAAATGTGTAACTCTTATTTGCTTATTAAAAACAAAATAACAAAAGTTATGATGATGCAGACCTCCAAAAGAGAAGCAAACAAACCCACAAAAATAACCCTAAAGAAAATAGCACAACAACATAGTCCCTGGAGACGCTCCTTTAATCAAGTCTAGCAAAGTTTTACCCCTGGTTTCTAAAGTCAGCAAATGTCATGGGGCTGAAACTAGACTGGCAAACAGTGGGAAGAGGATGAGGAACAGAAATGCTTTGGCTTGCTGAGAACATGTAGCAGAAACAACCAAAAAGAGCAGGGGTCTGCAGGACAACGATGTCCCCTCTTTTCCCTCCCTTTTCCTGCTCTTCTTATTAACCTTGCTGCTTTCATGTTAAGTCAATTTGTAAAACTCCTGTCTCCTGCTCCCCCCTTCCCTTCCTGTCTTAAGCTCTGTGGATTAATGTGACTGGCGGTCAGATCTGGGCCACCAGCAACCACAGGTGGTTCTTGCCTATAAACAGAAAGCTAAGGTGGCTTTATTGTTGATGTGGAAATCACTGAGTAGAGCAGCCGTTGGATTAACATGAAACCTCTTTTTCCTGGGAAAGGCTGGACCAGTTCAGAGAGGAAGAATTCCTTGCAGGCTGGTTCCCACTGCCTGAGAAATAGCATGTCGGTCTGCTCTTGCCTCCCCCAGGAGTCAGGCCAGAAGACTATTTTTTTTTTTAGAAATAATTAATAATCATGTTAAGGTGATTGCCATTCTGATATTTTAAAAAGGAGAATGCTCAGGGGGCCCAGTGGAGCAAAAAGATCCTGAGTTTACACACACACGTGAGAGAAAGCGTTAGATTAATTTAGAATGAGGCAATTATTGCCTTAAACAAACGGGCCAATCTAAAACCCTGGCAACACTTCGCAGTTTCCTCTGAGATCCGTTCTCTGAATCCATAGCATAATTATCCTGAAAGTGGAGAAGATGGGAATCTAAGAAAACAGAAAAATTGGGAACATCTTCCCAATCGCAGCAGCAATTTAGCTGTCCATCGATTGGCTGTGGCTTTGGGTGAAGAAGGTAGGCTCGCCTGAGACACAGGCTCTGCCTGGACAGGCCTCCTGCTGAAGGCTGGCTCTGTGGCTTTGGAGAGCTTAGCCACCACTCCTGCTTTGCTTGTCACGTTGTACCTGCATAAGGACACTTAGGTTATAGTTTATAATCAGTGTACAAATGGAAGCACTCTTTTTAACATGAACACACCTCATGTTGTGTTGATTTTGTTGTTGTTATTAGCTGCCCTTAAGTCAGATCTAAACTCATAGCAACCCTGAGTACAACAGAAGGAAACACGACTCAAGCCTGTGCCGTGCACATGATCTTTTGATGTTTATACTATTGCAGCCACTATATTTCTTGCCATTTTGAGTCATGCCACATCAGCAAAAGGAGGTCCCTGGGTCTTTCCTCTATTCCTCTCATTAAGGTAGACTCCACTTTGAGGAGAAAACTCTTCTCCAGTTATTTTTTAAATGCCTTCTAGCCTGGGGAGGCTCATTCTCCAGCACTATATTTGACAGTGCTTCTCTGCTCTCCATGTTTTTCAATGGCTAATTGTTTTGGAAGTGGGCTACTGTGTCCTCCTCCTCTGTTATGTCTTCCTCTGGAAGCTCAGCTGGAACCTCTCCACCATGTGTGGCCCTGTAGGCATCTGGGATACCCATGGTATGGTTTTCAACATTACAGCAATACCCAAGGCTCCCCAACACTACAAGCTGATGGACACATGGGAGACCTCTTGGATTAGTCATTCCTTATACCAGCACCATTATTTTTTCCCCGGCAGAATGTGTCCAACTATTTGTGTCATCTGATTTGCCTTGCCCAACACATGTGGTCATAGAACTGGAAAGGGATGAAGATGCACCAGAACCTTCTGTTGCTTTTGGCCAATCAATCACCAACTGAGATGAGCTGAAACAAGGAATGGGATGTGTGCTTAGTGCTGATGCTCTCACAGGACTACTTCTCCCCTGATCACTGTGGACAGGTGGGCATGATTTAGGAAGCCTAATTAATCATACTGTCTATGTGCCTGGATCCAATCAACTGGATAATTGTCAAGTGCGAAGGTGAGATGGCACGCACATATGGACAATTACCCTAAGGAAAGCCTGAGATATTAGTCAATAATGGCCAGATCCATCATGCTAAGCATTGGTGAGACAACGCACATTGCAATACTAATATAATGAGCATGTTGTTGTGCCAATAGATCAAGAGGAAGGAAGAGAAAAGCGTCCTTATCAATGAATGGCTGGAATGTGTGAGCTAGAGAGAGAGGGTATGAAAGCAGAAGCAATCAGCCCCTGGCCAAGACCCTGAAAGATGGGATCTGCGAGGAGACTGTGCAGGGCTGTGGGACTCCCGCCCGGGGAGAGCAGGACACTGGCAAACGGTGTCCGGGAGATCAAAGGCCACCCGTGGTCCAATAAGGGGGCCTTCTGTCAGCGTCTGGCTTCCTAAGGATGGGGCCTGTAAACAAAGACAGTGGCCTTCACAAAAGCCCCACTGTCCGACAGGACTTTGTGGTCTGCTGCAATGGAGCCCTCTCAGGGGTATTCCATCCAAACAAGAGGAGGAAATCCCGTCTCGCTTCCTCTGCTGTCACGGCAGACGCCTCGGAAATGCTAATCAGGAACGTTTGGTACAAAAGTGCTGTGTCTGGAAGAGTGTGGAAGAAATTTGAAATCCGGAGCTTGTTGGGAGCTGAGGCTGAAAGCCGCCTTCTCAAATCTCCTGTCGCCTCTTTCCTGGATCCTCAGATTATAGAGTTTAGTTGGTTAAAAGGTGCTCCTGCATTCTGCCCGACCCTGCTTCAGAGTTAGTCCCTAGGTCTCGGGGCATTTCATGGTAGCAATTAGCTAATTATACCTGGGCACTCAGGACCTTCTCTACCATGAAGGGAGCTGGCACAGGGCAGGAGACCCCTCACCTTCCCTCCAGGGCTGACCCAGCCGCCCTGCTCTGCTGATCAGCTTATTCAGGGCTAAATAACTAAAATTGTACAACTTTTCTTGGCTTCTCAGATTTTCTGAAAAAGTATTTTGTTATTGTTGTTATTGTTGTTAGATGCTGTCGAGTAGGGTTCGACTCACAGTGACTCTATGTACAACAGAACAAAATAGGTAAACAATCTTTTTTGTGTTTATATTCATTGTTACAACCCGTGTCAATCCATCTAGATGAGGGTTTTCCTTTTCTTGTTGTTGTTGACCTACTACTCTCCCAAGCATGATGTTCTTCTCCAGGGACTGGTCCCTCGTGAATACATATCCAAAATATGTAAGATGCAATCTAGCCATCCTTGTTCCCAAGGAGCACTTGGTTGTACTTCTAGGACAGATCTGTTAGGTCTGTTGGTTCTTTTGGCAGCCATGCTATATTCAATATTCATCTCCAGCTGCATAACTCAAAAGCATCAATTCTTCTCTTGACTACCTTATTCAGCATCCAGCTTTCACAACCATATAATGAGACTGAAAATACCAGGGCATGAGTCAGCTGCACTTTCACCTTCACCTTCACTGTGACATCTTTACTTTTCAACACTTTAAAGAGGTCTTTTGCAATAGCTTTTCCCAGTGTAATGCATCTTTTGATTTTCTGACTGCTGCTTCTGTGGATGTTGACTGTAGAACCAAGTAAAGAAAAATCTTGGACAGCCTCAATCTTTTCACCACTTATCACGAAGTTGCTCCCTGACCCAGTTGTAAGGATTTTTGTTTTGTAGATGTTGAATCGCAATCCATACCGAAGGCCATGTTCTTTGATCTTCATCAGTAACTGTTTCAAATCCTCTTCACTTTCAGCAAGCGGAGTTGTGCCGTCTGCATGACATAGATGTATTTTGAGGCCTTCTTATATCTATAGCCACGATTCTCAAACTTTAGAGCATTGTCAGAAATGACAATTTTGTAAAGGTCTGATTTTAGGAAGGATGGTTCAGAGAGTAGGTAGGTAGCCTGGGATCATGGACTTAGTAAATGGTGCAGGTGTTGGTGATGAAGCAGATGCAGACCCTAGGCAAAGAAAACTGCTCTATGGACAGGCTGCAGCTTACTTCTTGGACCTGGAATTCTTGCCTCTCAGTGTAGACTATATCTGACCTTTCCAGCCTTTGCTGTCTTCCAACACCTGGGATCTCAGTGACCTGTTCACTGCCAGCTTTCCCAGCTCTGCTGAACCCCTGATTCTGTCACAGCTGGGGAACAAAGCTGTCTAAGGCTCTGGAGCAAACACTGTAGCTTTCCTTCCTGCTGTGCAGGCAAGATGGTGGATAGGAAGAAATGATGGACATGGTTTCTGTTTTGTTTTACTTTGCTTTTTCCTCCTTCTTCTTCTTATCATCCTTCCTAATTAATAGACTCATAGTCTATGAAAATATCTTCCATCAATACTTAGAAGAAGTTCACGAAGATGAGAGGTAACCAGAGAACATAGGTCAGTGGGGAAGGATGGGTGAGGAGAGAAATCATGGGTATTTGAAAGTAGTGAATGGACATCAGCCACCCTGAACAGATTCTTTCATAAAGTCACAAATAGATCGCTAAGCTGGATTTCAGCTTTTCCCTCCTGCAGCCAACTTTAATTGAATTGTTCTAAACTCCCTTCAAGTTTTTATGTCTTGTTATCTAGGAGTGGAACCATTATCATATTTAGCTCTCTTACATTTCTTCTCTCCTCCCCTCTCCAGGGGAGATGGGCCCCTGGTCCCGCTGGCTGGGATGGTGAAGTGAGACAGCCTCTCCCTCCAGGACCCGACAGCCTGTCTGGGGCCTGACGTCAGCGTTTCTCCTACAATGAGGATGACTGAGGATGACTTAAACGTTACCTCCTGCTTACTTGATTTAGACAGCCCAAGTCTTCATGCCTTGCATTGATTTTTGACACCAGTAAATAATTGTGGTTAATAATTATGTAACAAAGATCAGCTAGACCCTTTTTTGATTGAGAAACTTAATGTTCTTAATTATTAAACACCACTTAATTAATTTGAGATAATTTACTGCACTGCCTGATTTAAATGAACATTTTATTTTTTCACCAATGGACTGATTGTGAAACTAGAACATTTAGGCTACAATACATTTCTGAAAAATCTTTCCTTTCCCCAAATTTGTGCAGTGCCAAAGATTTTCTTAGTGGCTACATGCTGGGCTCTGAACACTGAAATCTAGATTACCGGATTTTCCTCTGTCTCTATCCTTTCCTTTTCATACTTCATATTAACTAAATTCTGTGCTGTTCCTAATTCTTTGTCCAACTTCTAGTGGAAGTAGAATATCATAATTTTGTACGCTACTTGCTTATACAAGTATAATAGGAAATCTGGTGTTCCTTCTAGGTTTGTTTTCATTTTGAGAGAGTGATAGAGACCGTAACGATCAAGTACCCTTAAAATCAAAGTAGTTACCTTGCAAACAATGAGATTTCAGAAATTATAAATACTCAGGGCACTGGAAAACTTCAAATTATACCAAAACCACATGTGCATTTCTTGCTAGTAAAGAGGTCTATATACAACTGCAAACACCTTAGCCTCTCCATGAATAAATGGTGTACCAATGTCAATCAAATATGGACTTGGAGTAGTCTTTGCTCAGGAATTATTTAACTTTTTACATATCTTATAAAGAATGTTTTCTGTTCCTATTTTAAAATATCTTTGGACCTATTTGGTAATGAATTAGAGTTAAAGATATTGCTATGAACTCCTGCTTAGCCTAATATAGATTCAGATAACTACATATAGGAATATTTAGAGAAGGGTGTGTATACATAGGTTATCATGAACGTGTATATTTTGTCACTCTATCAACAGGGAGGGACTAGAAGAAATGACACTCCTGTAGCAATAAGCATGCCCAGTGCACAGGTATTGGCTTCTTGTACCATTATCTAATAAAAGGAACCAAGGATCCTTGGAGCAATAGTTGATTTGTAGGACTTAGGCAGGAAGATAGAAAATGACCTTAGAGAATCTTGAAATGGCAAATCATGGGGCAGTGCTGAAAAGGAAAGAGGAAGATGAAGATGAATATGAAGACAAAGATGAAGAAGAGGAGGAGGAGGAGAAGGAGGAGGAGGAAGAGGAGGAGAAAAAGAAGATGAAAAGAGAAGAAGAAGAAGAAGGAGAAGGAGAAGGAGAAGGAGAAGGAGAGGGAGAGGGAGAGGGAGAGGGAGAGGGAGAAGGAGGAGAAGAAGAGGAGAAGGAGGAACAGGAGGAAAAAGGCAGAAAGACACACTGATAAAAGTGATACAAAGACAAACTGGAATAGGCCATTGGTCAAAGTTGGAATAACAAGAGCAAGTATATAATTAAATAGTACTAGATTATAACCCAAAGTTAAACCAAATGGTTGGACAAAGAAAGAAACAAGGGCTAGGACAATAGTCTCCCCATGAACAATTTTCACTGACTTGTGTAGCTTCTCCTCCTCAGGGGAAGTGGAAAAAACTCCAACCCCCGGCCTGCCTTAGGCATAGACCCCAGACAGTGCCTCCCTTCCAAAGAGTATACTGTGTTTGGGCTTGGTGAAAGAGTAACTGCAGTCAAGAAAGCTGATGAACACTGTCTCAGTGGAGTAGTCAAGCTCAGTTCAGCAATGTCAAATCTTGTTCACACGATGAACAGCCCAGAGTGTTTTATAAAATATCTGACCAATACTGAGTAAAACAGTCAAGACTGTCAAAATGGGAAAAATTTGAGAAACTGCTGCAGTCAAGAGAGATCTAAGAAGTTACAATGGTAAATGCCATATGGTACCCTCAGGGAGGTGCCAGAACTAAGGAACTTTGCAAAAGACATGGACTTTGGCTGAAACTAATGTAGGTGTATGGGTTCATTAATTGTTATAAAGGTATACTAATACAACATATTCTTTTGGCAGTCCATGGTATAATCAATAGACATCTCCAGCACCATAATTCAAAAGCATTAATTCTTTTCCTATCTTCCTTGTTCAATGTCCAGCTTTCACAACCATATGATGAGACTGAAATACCATGGCATGAGTCAGATGCACCTTCGTCTTCAATGTGAAGTCTTTGCTTTTCAATACTCTAAAGAGATCTTTTGCCACAGCTTCTCCCAGAGCAATGCGTCTTTTGATTTTTTGACTGCTGCTTCCACAGGTGTTGATTACAGAGCCAAGCAAACCAACATCTTGGACAACCTCAATCCTTTCTCCATTTATTGTGATGTTGCATGCTGACCCAGTTGTAAGGATTTTTGTTTTGTTGATGTTTAGTCACCATAATGAAACCCATAATGAAAGATATGATCTTTGATCTTCATCAGTAAATGTTTTAAATCCTCTTCACATTCAGCAGGCAGAGATGTGTTATCTGCATGACGCAGGTTGTTAATCAGTCTTCCTCCAATTTTGATGTCACATTCTTTCTCATAAAGTCTAGCTTCTTGGATTATTTTGCTCAGCATATAAATTAATGAGATTTGGTGAAAGTATACAGCCCTGATGCACACCTTTCTCAACTTTAAACCAGGCAGTGTTTTCTTGTTCTATTCGAACAACTGCCTCCTTGTTCATGTGCAAATTTCTCATGAGCACAATTAGGTGTTCTGGTATTCCCATTTTCTGAAGTGTTATCCATAATTTACTATGATCCATATAGTCGAATGCCTTTGTATACTCAATAAAACATTAGAGAGACATCTTTCTGATATTCTCTGTTTTTGGCTAGTATCCACCTGACATTAGCAATGATATCCCTGGGCCCTACCCTCTTCTGAATCCCTCTTGATTTTCCAGTAATTCCCTGTCTATATCCTGCTTCAATGGCTTTCGAATGATTGTTAGGAAAATTTTACTTGTGTGTGATATTAACAATATTGTCTCATAGTTTCCACATTCAGTTGGACCCCCTTTTTTGGGAATAGGAATAAATATGGACCTCTCCCAGTCAGTTGGCCAGGTAGCTGTTTTCCAAATCTATTGGCATAAACATGCTAATACTTCCAGTGCTGCATCTGTTTGTTGAAACATCTCTATTGGTATCCCATCAATTCCTGGAGCCTTGTGTTTCACCAGTTCTTTCAAGGCAGCTCCCACTTTGTCCTTCAATACAATTGGTTCCTTTTAATATGCAACCTCTTGAAATGGTTGCATATGCAATCTCTTGAAATGGTTGACTCTGTGTATTCCTTCCATCGTCTTTTGATGTTTTCTGCATCATTTATATGTTCCCTGTAGAATCTTTCCCTATTGCCACTATGGGCTTGAATTTTGTTCTTCACTTCCTTAAGATTGAGAAACACAGAGTGTGTTCTTCCCTTTTAGTTTTCTGCCTCCAGCTCTTTGCACATGTCATTATAATATTTGTTTTGTCTTCTCAGGCTGCCATTTGAAATCTTCTGTTTAGATCTTTAACTTCATCATGTCTTCCTTTTACTTTAGCTGCTCGATGTTCAAGGGCAAGTTCCAGCATCTCTTTTGACATGTAATTTGGTCTTTTCTTTTTTCTTGTCTGTTTAATTACCTTTTGCCTTCTTGAATGATAAGAATTGATGCTTTTGAATTATGGTGCTGGAGATTTCTATTGAATATACCATGGACTGCCAAAAGAAACAATAGATCTGTCCTAGAAGAAGTGCAACCAGAGTGTTCCTTGGAAGCAAGGATAGCTAGACTGTGTCTTACATATTTCAGACATGTAGTCAGGAGAGACCAATCCCTGGAGCAGGACATCATGTTTAGGAGAGTGGCAGGTCAGTGAAAAAGAGGATAACCCTCCACTTGATGGATTGATACAATGTCTATGACAAGGGGCTTAAATTTAAATAAGATAGGGTGCCTGGCACAGAATCTGAAAGTGTTTCAATCTGCTGTACATAGGGTCACTATGAAACAGACTCAACTTGGCAGCACCTAACAGCAACAACAACAAAAACAACAACAACAATAACACAACATGTTAATAACAGAAGAAACCGAGTGTGAGATATGTAGGAACTCTGTATTGTACTTGCTCAATTTCTTTGTAAATCTAAAATTATTCTAACAAAGTTCACTTAAAATAGGATAAAATATCCTTTAAAAATTTTATGATGAAAAAAGCATTTTAGCATATTTTATCTAAATCATTAATAGGAAATTTGCTAAATGCTCATTTGTACATAGTATTAACCTTAAAATTTTTCAAGGGAGAATTTTAAATATTATAATTTTGTTTTTACCTCTTTAGAATGGCAGTAGTGCCCCAGTAGGAAAGAGATGGACAACAAATACATTAGTCAATTTACTTACACACACTCTTTCCTCCAAATACATATTTAAAAAAATTTGTTCTATTTGACACTTCCCTTTATTTTTCCCTTAATTCTCCCATTACAAACTTCTAAAGCTAAAACTTGAAACCCTCAATGGTACATGTAATAATTTAAGCTTCACCAATTAGATGTGGATTAAAATTTTATCTCTTAGTTACATAGAGATAATTTAAGTGATGCAAATTACTTCAACTCATTTAGCAGGCAAGGCATGATCATGTCCATAAACCAGAAGATCTGAGATATATCAGAAAGTGTAATATGGTTACATTACACTACATTATAAAACTCACTGTGCGTAGATATTAGAGATGTTGCTTTTTGAGAGACAAATGTTTTTAATAAACTAAACTTACTATGCATGGCTTAATGATTCAACTCTCCAGTGTACATTTTACATTATAAATGTTTTTCTATTAAAAAGTACAGAACATGGTTGAATTGTTTTTAATGTACAATTAAGAGAACATGCCAGAATCTATTTTTAGAGGTAATGTTTTATTTTCCTAGAAAGTGTTCATGCTATACATACAAAATTAAATTATTTGCTCTCTCTCTCTCTCTCTCTCTCTCTCTCTTTCAACATCAAATCAGGGCTTGGGAGGTTATGGAGATTATGATTCCTTGCTGGTGATGCTCAAATCTCAACATCTAGTGTCAAATTCTGATTCCATTGCCTGAAGGTGCTTCTATTTAGATAGTTCATCCTCATCTCTAACTAGCTTTTTGAAGATGATTCCACCCAGTCCAACTTGCCTTCTGCTTTCTGCATTCCTGATTCTCTTCTCCCATTTTGAAGGTCATATGTTCATTGCCAGTATGGCAACATCTGACTTTGCATTGTGAAGTTTTTGAGAATTTTCTTCTCCTTCTTGATTCACATTAGTCTTTAAAGTCTTAAGCCACATTACCTGGGAAGCCTATCTGCTCTGTGTGTGTGTGTGTGTTGTTGTTGTTGTTGTTGTTGTTGTTGTTGTTGTTGTTGTTGCTACTGTTGTTGTTAGGTACCCTTGAGTTAGGTCCAACTCACAGCAACCCTATGTACAACAGAATGAAACACTACCCTACACAGTGCCATGCCTAATATTATGTCAGGGCTTATCTGCTATTGATAGAATTTTCAATGGATGATTGTTTCAAGATTGCTGTGGGAGTGGATTCGTGTGTCCTTCCCCAATTTTTGTACTTGTGATCGAACCCAGGGCTTTAGGGGGCACAGAGCAGCATTCTACCAACTGAGTTAAACCCCAGCCCCTTTGTGTGTGTAGGGCTTTTTAAGTGTGTTTTGGATCTGGATAACTTGTGAACTCTGTATTAAAACCTAGTTTTTTAAGCACTCTTCTTTTGATTTCTGCAATGTGGGGAGTGATTCAGGTAGTGGAGTAGACAGAGGTGGCTTAGGAAGAGAATTTCAGATTTTAAAATATCCCATCACTTCTGAGACAAGACAAAGAATGAAATGTGCATTTCAGAGTGGGTTATATAATGAAGTGGGTTAATTAGCAATAGAGAATGATAAAAATTTTTGAAGCCAGCTGTGTTGGTGCTCATCCTCCCAAATAAGACACTGAAGTAGATTGTGAGTTTTATGTTAACACTTTGGTACTTATAGGTCAAAGGCAATCAGCAAGGCAACAAGGGTCAACTATGAGAATAACTATCTGACAATAAGTTATAAGAACAATAGCCAATAACCCTATCTCTTCTTCCTAGCAGGGGGAGTTTTGAAGGACATGAGGGATTACCACAGCAATTAAACTGATGAAAGGAGAAGAAAGATGGAGAGGAAGAGAAGAGAAAAGAGAAGAGAAAAGAAGATAGAAGGAAAAGGAAGAGAAGGGAAGGAAAATGGATAAAATCTCCTACATGCTGCTGAACAAAATACAAGGTATCTGAACTGTGGGTGACACACTGCTTAACAAATTATACTCAAGACACATAATGACTCACATGAAGTAGGAATTTAATTTTCACCATCCCCCAACTTGAGTTGTTTCAGATATGTAGTGGTGCTCTGTTCCATCCCAAGCCTCTGAAGAATGAGGCTAGTAGGAGATTTTCCACCTTTAGTTCTACGATGCCAGAGAAGATTCCATACAAACAGCTAAAGAGGAAAGAACATGGAGTATCATGACTGGAAGGCATTACAATTAAGGGAGTCAGGCTTAGAAATGTCGTACATCACTTCTGCTTCCATTCATTTCACTACAGCTCAAAGTTCTGGCCACACCTAACTGCCAGGGACTGTGTTATACAATTTGGCTTTAAAATGGTCCCCACAGGTTCATAATTACATGCTTGGTTCCCAGCTGGTACTGATGTTTTGAGAGGCTATGCAATTTTTGGGGGTGGGACCTACCGAATGGATATCTATCAGTGGGAGGCCTTTAATGGTGATACTGGGCCCCTGATTCTGGCCAAACTGTCTTCTTCCTGGACTACCATGATGTAAAAACCCTCAGCCATAAACCTGCTCTGACATGCTTTCCCTGCCACTATGGACTGAAAGTCTGAAATCGTGAGTGAAAATAAATCCTTCCTCCCTTAAGTTGTTGCTGTCAGGTATTTTGGTTATTGTAATGCAAAAACTAACATAGACCTTGACACATGTAGGCTGTCTGTGTGTCCAGTAGCAGAAGAAAACCCAGATTTAGATGGGAAATGAGCAATCTTTGCCACAGTGAGTATGTCTTTATCTTCCAGAGTGCACTAAATAAACAAACATTTAGCTAACAGGAGGCTTTTCCCCTCTTCTAACATTTTAAAATTCCAGATGCTTAATGGTTAATATCCAGATGATTCAAATGTTTCTTTGTTTTCTAACATCATGATGCTCTACAGCTTTATCCTGAATTTGCATGTTTCTGTTATATTTTCCAACTGGAAACTTGATTCTCTACTCCATTTGACTAAAATAACTTCCTATAAAAAGATCTAGGAATTCCCATAAGTACAGCTCAGTCAGAACCTTTATTTAGTCTCCTTAAAAGTAGAAAACCATTTGGAAAATAAAACTTTTAGGATGCAACACTATGTATAGAAATCATAATTAAAACAAACAAATGCAAAAAAAATATTGTTCATGGCAAACCCAGGACAAACGTTTGTAATTGAAAGCCATTATTCTGGGGTGAGTACTTGCTCTGAAGACACTAGCAAGTGTCTGCATTAACAGCTAGAAGTCTAAGATCCAGAGCTAACAGAAGCATTGTGACTAACTTCTCAGACATCACAAGGAATTGGTAGTTTGGCTTCCTCATCTGGTGATGCCTTACTTCCTTCCTTGGCCATCTCTGCTTCCATCTTTCTCCCTTCTTGGTCCCTACACATTGGCAACCTTCTCTTAATTCAGCAATCCCATGTCCACATTTTCTTCAAATGTGACCTCACTAAGATGTTTTCCCTATTCACTTTTCTTCAGAAGGATCATCGCAGATGTCCTATCACCACCTAAAATTTAAAAATGTTCAGTATCATGCTATCATTCACTGCTGACACTCCTTTTCATCAATGAAGTCATTTCATGAGAACCTTCACAGTGTACACATGTAATCCTGGCTTTTGATCTTTGAGCTCTTTCAATGATTTTCCTTTCCTGAAATTGATTACAAGGCAAATTCTGATGCTATTAATTCCATCCCTTGTGATCTCTCACATATTTTCTTTTTACAGTCCTATTATCTGTCTGGGCTGGGATTTAGCTCAGTTGGTAGACCGCGGCGCTGCAGTCTCTGAGGCCCCGAGTTCAATTCCCAGCACCACAAAAATGGGAGAAGGACCTGGCAATCCACTCCCAAGGCAATCCCGAAACAGTCAGCCATTGAAAACCCTATGAGGGTCGCTATGAGTTGGATACCAACTCGACGGCATCTAATAACAACAGCAATTATCTGTCTTATTATTCTTTGACTAGACAAGGGATATAACCTTTTGACCAAAATTTTTATCTCTGAATTTCACTCATGTACATAGTTCACATTTTTTTCAAAATTAACTTAAATCATAGATATGACAATGTCATCCCCTACTTGACGATCTATCTCATCTTTCGTTGTTCTCATGGCATAAAAGCCAAATCATTTTAATATAGCATGCAAATGCCATTAAATTTTCCCCCAAAAGCTTATTATGCAGAGTAAGTCTTAATTCTGATTTTTTATATTGTGCCTC
>VMDO01033062.1:0-18342 GCA_007922755.1 Pedetes capensis
AGCATTAAGATATGAAACAGCAAATCATACCTTATTTGCTTTTAAAAATTCTTATAAATGATAATTTATTTAGGGTTATTAAATTCAATAGAAACATTACATATTAGAATGGGATATAGCTAAATCTTTTTTTATTTGGAAATTTTTATCATACAACTTAATGTGTTTCATTCTGACATATATTTCATTGTGACATTTCCATATATGTGTTTCATTGTACATTGTACACATAACTTCCCCCTTACCCTCTTGTGCCCCTCCTCCCCTGTCTCCCAACTCCCCACCAGTGATGTCCTTTTAAATCAGATCTCATTTTCATTTGTTAGTACATATTTCTTAATCTTATTAAGACTTAAAACATTTAAAATGGCATGGTGGCACATGCATATAATCTCAGGAACTCAGGAAGTGGAGACAGGAAGATCCCGAATTACAGGTTAGAGGTAACTTGTGTAAATTAGTGAGATCCTGTCTCAAAATATAAAATAAAAAATTTGCTGAGGGTGCAGCCTAGTAGTAGAGCACTTGCAAACAACTCTCAAATATTGCCAAAACAAACAAATAAGCAAACAACAAAAAAACTTAGATGTTCATTCAGGAAATATTTCTTTCAAAATATTCTCACTTCATAGGCAATATACTTAATTAAATGATTATTGACTCTTTTGAGAACTTCTTTGAAACTGACATCAGATCTATTTTTGAAGCATAAAGAAATTTAGTCATCTGGCTATGTAATAAGTTACTTTAACCAAATTATTACTTCAGTATTTAGGTAGCCTCCTTGTATTTACATCAATTAGATCCATATGGCCTTTTATGTACATATAAATGAAACTTTCCTAGATGATGCAATATAAAAACTTAGACTTTTTTCTCCTGTAAGAAAGGCTTGAACATGCTAGGCAAGCACTCTAACAATGAGTCATGCCCCAAGCCACTTTTTTATTTTTTATTTTGAGACAGAGTCTTGCTAAGTTGTCCAGGCTGCCCATGGCTCCAAACCTGTAATCCTCCTGTTTCACCTTCCCAAGGACTACAGGTATACCCTAGGTTTTTTGTTTTTGTTTTTGTTTTTGTAGTACTAGTGGCTGAACTCAGGGCCTGGTGCATGTTCCGCAAGTGAACTGAGCTGCATGCTGCATCCCCAACCTACTTTACATTTTTCATTTTTATTTTTGAGAAAAATATTTACAATTTTTGAACGGGGCCTATCCAGAGCACTAAATTTTTAAATTTTTATTATACAATATTATTTTATAATTATAGGTATTTTATTCTATAATTTTAGTATAGTTTAATTAGAGTAGCAAATTAAAAATACAAACTCTCAGGAAATCTCAGCCAACAGCCCACATTTCTGGTTAGGGGAGTTTTCTAAATAAATCTGAATGAGTTTAGAAGTTTAAGCTAAACTAAATCTCACATTATTTTTAATACTTATTTTTATAGAAGTTTTAGATTTACAGCAAATTTGAGAAGTTGCAGGCATTTCAAATATACTCCCTATCTCCCACATGTGCAAAGGCTTCCTCAACATTAACATCCAGAGGGCTATATTCTTATATCTGATGAACCTACACTAACATTCACTGTTCCCCAGGGCCCTTAGTCTGTATTAGGATTCACTCCTGGTGTGGGATATTTTATGAGGTTGGACAAATCCACAACAACACATATCCACTATTATAATATCACACAGAGTCTCCATCCCCTGGGCTCTTCCTATTCACCACTCCCTTTCCCCAATACCTAAAAAACACTGATATTTTTACTGTTTCTACAGTTATATTTTTTCTGGAATGTCATGTGGTTGGAGATATATATATATATATATGGCTGGGATTTAGCTCAGTTGGTAGAGCACTGTGCTGCAGTCTCTGAGGTCCTGAGTTCAATTCCCAGCACTGCAAAAAATGGGAGAAGGACCTGGCATTCAACTCCCAGGGCAATCCCGAAACAGTGAGCCTTGAAAACCCTACGAGGGTCGTTATGAGTTGGATACCGACTTGACAGCACCTAACAACAACAACAACTATATATATATATATATATATATATATATATATATATATATATATGCCTTTTCACATTGGCTTTTTAAACCTAGAAATATATATTTAAGGTTCCTCTATATCTTTACAATACTTGGTAATCATTTCTCTTAACCACTGAAAAAAGCTCCAATGATTAGATTTGCCATAGTCTATGTATCCATTCACTAACTGAAGGACATGTTGATTGCTTGATTGGGCAGTTATAAGTAGGGCTATTTTAAACAGGTATGTGCAGGTTCTTTGTTGTTGTTGTTGTTTTGTTCTATTATTTCTGAGACAGTTTTCCTGTGTAGCTCAGACTGTCCTGAAACTCGCCATGTAGCCCAGACTGGCCTCAAGTTCACAATCCTCCTATCTCTGCCTCTTGAGTACTGGGATTGCAAGTGTGCACCACCACCCTCAGTTTATATGCAGGCTTTTGTATGGATGTAAGTTTCAGCTTACTTGGGTAATTACCAAAAAATGTGGTTACTGAATCATATAGTAAGAATACATCAGTTTTCCAGATTTTTGGAATACTAATGTCTGTACCCCTGTAGCTGTACCACTGTGGCACCTGATACTGTCACATCTCAGAAGCCAAGCAGAGTCGAGCCTGGTTCGTACTTGGATGGGAGAATGCCTGGGAACACCAGGTGCTGTAGGCTTGGAAGAAGGACCTGGTAACCCCTCCCAAAAGACAATCAGTCATTGAAAACTCTATGAATAGCAGAGAAGCAGTAACAATACTGTTTCATCTGTTGTACATAGGGTCACTATGAGTTGGATATTGACTCAACAGTACCTAAAGATAACAACAATGGATGCCCAGTGGTGTCACTTTTTTTGCTTTTGTTGCTTTTGTCATTGTTGTTTTGGGTCAGGTTCTCATGATTTAACCCAGACTGGACCTGAACCGCTGATCCTCCTGCTTCCTTGGGAGTGCAGAGATAATACATATGGTCCACTGTGCCTAATTCACTGTTATATTAATTTTCATTTTACTGATGACATAGAAAGTGGAGAATGTTTCCATATGCTTACTTGAAATTTGTATTTGTTATTATGTTTTCCTTTACCTTTTTAAAATGGCATATATCAATAGATTGAGAGATAGAGACAGGAGGATCATAAGTTTGAGGCCAGCCTGGACTACATAGCATGACTCCATCTCAACAGCTCCCAGTTCTGGAAGAAAGGATACATACCAACAGATGTGTCTGATAAGGTAGTTGTTTTCACACTCAGTGAAATACTTAAACATTCATAGGATATTAAAAATTCCAGATTTAGAACTTTAAGATATTCTACAGTTCCATAATGCTTATTTCCATTAAATGCACATGGAATTCAGTTTACTGGCTGGTATTTAGCTCAGCTGGTAGAGCACTGCACTGCAGTCTCTGAGGTCCCGAGTGCAAAAATGGGTGAAGGGCCTGGCGATCCACTCCCAAGGCAATCCCAAAACAGTCAGCCATTGAAAACCCTATGAGGGTTGCTATGAGTCGGATACCAACTCGATGGCACCTAACAACAACAACCCTTTTAAAAATGAATAATCCTTAATGTGAAAGAAAAGGGGGTATAAAAATTAACTGTGTACATACTACAATGGATAGCAGATTGTAAACTAATTGTGATTCTGCAGGTCACACAAAATGAAAGCAATCATCTATATTGCGGACACCTTTCAAACATCTCAGTCTTTGAAGAAAGATTTCAGACAGTCAAGAATTTAGGAATAGAGAAATAATATGCTCTTCATCGAGAGCTATCTATACCTGCCGTAACAAAATCTAAACTCTAACCTCATAAAATTGTGCTAGCCACCAGGAAACTAACTGGTAGTCAAAATTAAAGTTCTAAAAGCATTTAAAATATGCTATTTCCTTCAAATCCTATAATTCACAATAAAAATTAAGAATCAGTACACTTATGTTAAAGCCAAAAATTATGTGTGTGCTATATCCAGAAAAAATAGCACTCAATAGAAATATGTATCTTCGAATTATCAGATGAGGACTTGAAAACATTCATTTTAAGTGTGATCAATATTTTTTTAAAAGGCACAATTAGTAAACTGGTAGGGTATGGTCAGCAAAGAAATTACTATAAAAAAGAACCAATTGAAAAGTTAAGAACAACAACAACAACAACAACAACAACAACAACAACAACAACAAAAATAAACCTAAGAAGAAAAATTCCTGAAGTACTTTCAACAACAGAAGCTACAGAAGAAAATAATCAGGACACTTGTAAGCATGGCAATAGAAAATATTAAATCTGAAAGATTCAGAGAAACAAAGGCTGGGATGTATCTCAGGTATTTGAAGGAACATTGTGGTATAACATGCATTTAACTGACATGTGAGAGAAAAAGAAAATATATTTGGTGCAGAAAATATATTGGAAAGATATTTTCTAAAAATTTCCAGTTGTCCTCCTAATTTGACAACAAGTACAAAACCACAAATCTAAGAAAGCTTGGTAAAACTTCAGCATGAGAAACACAAATTGATCAGAAAAAGCCCAAGGCATATTATAGGAAAATTGTGAAAAGTGAAGGATAATGAGAAAAATTTCAAAGAAGCCCAAGGAAAAATGCTTATTACATTAAAGAGAACAGTGATAAAACATTTTTTTTGATATTTCTCAGAACAATGCAAATCAAAGGACAAGGAAACAATATCTTTCAAGTGCCGAAGGTGTGAAAAAAAACACTGTCATACAAAATTTCTTTGGACAAAATGAAGTTGTAACAAAGACATCTGCTGAGCAATAAAATATAATTTGTCATCAGCAGATATGTACTTCAAGGAATGATAAAGAAAACTCTTCAAACTGAATGGAAATGATACCAAATAGAAATTACAACCCACACAAAGGAAGAAGAGTCCTGGAGGTGGTAAATAACAAGTAAGAAACAAAAGGAAAACAAATAGCAAGGATGCAGAACTATCCCCAAACTTATCCATAACTACTCAACGGCAATGGACTAAAATTATGCCAACCTTTCATTTAAATGACCAAGACTGTCAAGTGGATTACAGAGCATAATTCAACTATTTGCTGTTTATATAACACAAATACAAAAGGATCACAGAAATTATAAGTTATAAGCACTGATCATAAGAAATATGGAGTATTATATCAACAAAGTTGACTTTAAGAAATATTATCAGAAATAAAGGGGGATATTGTAATATTTACAAAATATTCATTTCTAGTAGACATGTTGTTGTTGTTAGGTGCCGTTGAGTCCGTATCCAACTCATTGCGACCCTACGTACAACAGGTGAAACACTATTGTCAGTGCTACTCTGCTATTCATAGGGCTTTCAATGGCAGATTGATTGGGAGTGGGTTGCCAGGTCCTTCTCCCAAGCCTACAACACCTGGTGCTCCCAGGTGGTCTCCCATCCAAGTACTAAGCAGGCCCAACCTTGCTTAGCTTCTGAGATCTGATGGGATTGGACGCCACAGGGCTATAGCTGCAGGCCTAGTAGACATAGGCAGTCCTAAATGTATATAGACTTAAAAGAGCTTCAAAGCCAGGTGTGGTAACACATGCTTGTAATCCTAGTGACTTGGGAGGTGGAAGCAGGAGGTTCCTGGGTACAAGGTTAGAGGCAGCCTTATGTAATTTAGTGAGACTCTGGCTCAAGATAAAAGATAAAAAATGGGCTGAGAGTGCAGGCCAGGGGTAGAACACTTGCAAAGTTTGTGCAATGCCCTGGGATCAGGCCCCAAGTGCCACAATAAAAAAGATTTTTTAAAAAAGTCTTCAAAAATAAATGAAGCAAATATTGACAACACTGAGGGGATAAACAGAATTACCACAATTATATTTTGGCTTTTGGCTTTTGACTTTTTTCTACTTGTTCCTAATGAGTCAGAAAAATAAATATAAAATATAGTGTATACAAGATGTGATTAAGACTATCAAACAACTGTATATAATTGATATTTTTAGGACACTTTACCAAAAAATTCAGAACATATCTTCTTTTCAAGAAGAAAGTATAGACATATATCTTCATAATCTTGATCTAAGCAAAATTTCTTAGCTAAGATACAGAAAGCACAAAGTTAGAGCAGAAAAAAAGTGGGAAAATTGGGCCTCATCAATCTTTACAAAAAGTCTGCTAATCAAAACATTGTTAAATAAGTAGACAAACTGTAGAGTGGGAAAATATATATAATTATACAATTATATAATTATGAATATATGTACATACATACACAACAATGGACTGATAGGGAGAATTAATAACTTCTCTAACCCACACATGTCTGCCAGCTTGTTGTGCAGCAGGGGCTTGCATGTTACTATGATGCTAAAAGCTATGCCATGAGTATTTCAGATACCACAGCAGGGTCACCCCTGGTGGACAGGTTTCAGCTGAGCTTCCAGACTACGACAGACTTGGGAAAATGACCTGTCAGTTCACTCTCAAAACAATTAGCTATTGAAAACCCTATGAATATCAGAGAAGCACTGTCAAATATAGTGCCAGAAAATGAGCCTCTCAGGCAGGAAAGCATCCAAGAAATGACAGGGGAAGAGTTGCCTTTTCAAAGTAGAATCCATCCTACTGATAGGAATGGAGTAAAGCCCTTGGGACCTCCTTTTGCTGATGTGGTATAACTCAAAGTTAGAAAAAACAGTGTCTGCAACTATAGGCTCAAATATGAAAAGATCATGTGCATGGCACAGTCTATGGTAGTGTGTCATTCTGTTGTACAGACTTTCACTATGAGTCAGACCCAACTTGGCAGTACCTAACAACATAACAACTAACCCAAAAGACAAGCAATATAATTTTTAAGGATTAAAAAATGGTTACATTTAAAAATAAACCTGTACAAATAGCTAATAAATATATGAAAAACTTCAGTGCTCTTAGCCATCATGAACATTCAAATTGAAGTTATGATTGAGGTACCGCTACACATTACCAGGATGAATAAAGTAAAAAGCTGGTATTGGCAACTACGGCTGAAGATGTGGTTAAAATATTTCCTATCAGCTTACCATTCCACACCTTGTTACTTACCCAAGAAAAATTTAAACATGTCAACGGAATCATCCAAGAAGTGGTTCTAGAATTATTGGTCATGTGTATACAGGCTAGACAGAAATTTGCTAGATGTTACGTAAAAGAATGATCAATAAAAGAGAAAACAGTTGAATTTGACTCATCTAATAGATAGACTGACTAGCTTTGGGTGTTAGCTTAGTGAGTTGCTAGGTTAAACACCAATCTAGATGTTCCTGTGAAGGTTTTCTTTAGATGTCACTAATATTTAAATCAGAAGTTTGTTTTGTTTTATTTTGCTTTGTTTCCACAACATCACAGCAATCCTCCTGATTCAACCTGAATTGTAAACGTGCACCAACACATCTCTAAATCAGGGGGCCTTCAATGAAGCACATGAAACTCCATAATTGTGGGTGGGGGTTCATTTAATCAGTTGAAAACCATAAGAACAAAGACAGTTTTCCTTAAGATGAAAGATTTCTGCTTCTAGACAGCAGCACAGAAATTCTGTGTGAGACTGCAGTCTTCAGACAGCAGTGTCAACACCTACTTGAATCTCCATTCTCACACCTGGTTCTATGGATT
Source organism: Pedetes capensis (assembly GCA_007922755.1). NCBI lineage: Eukaryota > Metazoa > Chordata > Mammalia > Rodentia > Pedetidae > Pedetes > Pedetes capensis. Next base: position 7,667 of record VMDO01033062.1, read on the forward strand.
GCACATTTGCCAGCTCCTACAATTACATAAGCCAATTGCTGAAAATATTCCCCCCTCTCTTTCCTTCTCTTTCTCCCAATATGTATGTGTGTATGTTATAGAAATAAATACATATTATGTATATATACTTCTCTGTATTTGTCTCTGTTTCTCTCTTTCTAGTGTGTGTGCATGTGTGTGCTTGCATGCATGTGCATGTGTGTAATTGGTTCTGTTTCTTTGAAACCCCTAACACATAGCTCATTAAAATTAAAAGTTTTTGCTCTGTGAAAGGTCTGATGAACAGAATATAAAAATAAGCTTCATCTTGGGAGAAACTGTTTATAAATCACCGCTGACAAATGAGAGTTGTTGTAAACAATTCTCAAAACTTAATGGAAAAAATAAAATAAAATCAGAAAAAGAGAAAAGGTATAAACAGATAATTTTATCTAAAAAGATACACAAATTTTACATAATTACATGAAGAAAGTCAATATACTTAGTCATCAAACAAATACAAATTAAAACATCAATAAGATATCACTAAACATCAACCAGACTGGCTTAATAAAAATTGGTGAGAACACCAAATATTGGCAAGGAAATGGAGAATAACTAGATCACTTTACATCACTGGTGGGAATGTAAAATGGTACAGTCATCTGGAAAATAGTTTGGCACTATCGTATCTTACAAATGTAATCATGTAATTACTGTGTAACTCAACAATCTCACTCAATGTAATGTGTAATTCATTGCATTGCCCAGAGAAATGAAAACTTATATGCAGAGAAAACCTGAATATGAGAGTTTCAAGAAGATAAAGCTTAGTGGTCCTAACAACAAAGATTTAATAGAAGGGCTCATTTCTAGTGACAATCATTGCCACCTTTAATAAACTATCTATAATTACAATGGAAAGATCTGTAAATGCTTATTTACTACATCTTACAAAGCTGACAGATTGAGTTCAAAACGGTTTAACCCTTAGAACTATATTACCTAGGATAACGTTCTCTAAGTATTAGGTAAGTTTGAATAATTTAAGTTATATTATATAGTTTCTGTTTTTCAATAGTGGTACTAGGTCATATTGGTTATAATTAATCATCCATCAATATTAGTGTTTTATCCCATACATGATAACATATTAGTGGAACTACATATGATCATACATATACTACCTATGGTTATCTACATGAGGTTTTTAAAATAAATGTATTTAAAGTGTCTGTTGAATGGTGTTGTATTCAATATTTTACAAACATGCGACAGACCATAAAGTGGATGTGTATCTATCAGATTTGCAGGAAACATTTCCATGAAACTGGTTATGAAATTCAAGAGCACTATATCCCCTGCTTTATTTTATTTTATTATTTTATTTTACTTACTTTTTGTCTTGCTGGAGTTTGGACCCAGGGAGGCAAGTGTTCTACCTCTAACCTACATCACCAGAATCACCTCTGTCCTTCTGTCTTAAGTGTTTTTAAAAATTCAGCAGGGCTCTCAATTTTAATGGTAAAGGAGTAGGAACACACCTCAATACTGCTATATATAGTTGGAGATAATAAACTGACCATATAACCCCATGGACCAAGCCCCAATAGATTAGATAAGATTAGGAACAATGACTCAAGCCAATTGATTTATCTGCTAGTGGCCCATAAGTTTGGGTGCTGCAAGGTGGTACTCAAAAATAAAATAATGACCAAATGAAACAGTAAAATCATCTCTGAGAGTTTCAATTTGAGATATAAAGAAAGATAACAGAGAATTGTCGGAGACAAGACAAAAAAGTGTGTGTGTGTGTGTGAGAGAGAGAGAGAGAGAGAGAGAGAGAGAGAGAGAGAGAGAAAGAGCACTGAACCTCTTAGGCAGAAGTAACCAATACACAGAAGTCTAAAAGATACATAAACCTAATTGTTCTTCTACATGTATATCTCCCTACCCCCACTTCAGAATATCTTTTGAGTTTGAGAATAATGGAAATTCAGAATCTTACTTGCTCTTCAGATAAGACAGGTATTAGCATCTCATTTTTACTAACACAGATACTGAAGGAGGCTCAGAGAGGTTAGTCTAGAATCTCTGACTCCAAAATCCATGTGATTTACATTATTCCATGCCACCTCTTAAACAAAGAAAAACGGAAGAGAAATAGCAGACGAGCCATGCAGAAAGAGGGAATGACTTTACCCTGAATTCCCAGAATCATCGTCTCCAAACTTGTGGGATAACGTCAATAAATTTCCATTTTTCAAGTTTAGTTACATTTTGAGACTTACTTAAAACCTCCAACTCACTAAAATCATATTACTTCAAAATAAATGAGTCATTCAGTCACATCCTAAGAAATGTTGACTATCAAATTATTTTACTTAATAAATTTTGCTCTTTATAGTTTAGTTCTTCTTAGGCAATGAATGGTACCAATTTATAGTAAGGGCTTCTTCAATGTGAAAATGCTTGCTTTTGTTGCATGGGTTTATAGCAAACATAATCTAAGAATTCTCCAAGATTTATCTACTAATATTCAAACATAGTATTCAAACATGGCTTTAGGGGGTCAGGAGGAGTGCTTGAGAAGATGAGAAAATCCCAGGCTCAATTAGCACCTGAGAAGACTCTAGACATTGCTGCATTTTTATGAAGCAAAATCACATCATGACATGGACTCTTTTCAAAGGTGAATGCTTCAATCGGCAGTGTGCTTCATTTCCTAATACAATTGAAAAGTCATTTGCTGACAGTAAACCAGTGGCAGGTGTGCTTTCATGTTGACAGCTGCGGTTCTGTCATGGATCAGAGACAAGCTCTGCTGGCAGTACTAGAACATCTGGAGCATTTGGTCACATTTCAAAAGCTAATTTGAGTGGACTGTCTTCTTCCATTTCAGAAAATAAAAGGAATTATGGACACTAGGAAGATATTTGCATTGCAGTAGCTTAATGATTTATTCTATTTCTTATTTATTAAATATGGAGGCGAAGGCAGCAAAACACTAATAATCTGAAGTCTGGGAATATAGTTTGTAACAATTTACTGCAATATCTTGCATTTATTATATTTCCTTTGATATTTTAAAGCAATTGATTGACAGAAAATGAATTAAAATTTAAACCCTATTAATTTGTTTGAGAAACTGATTTACACATAGAAAACCTTTAATACCTCCTGAATGAGCAAATGGATTAGCTTTATTATTTTCTAATTTCTTATCAAGAATATTATTCTTTGCTAATACAGTAAACAGCATTATTGCCAACATTACACAAAACAATATCACTTAATCTTCAGAAACCTCCCACAAGGTAGTAGCAAATGACATCATTCCCAGGTAATAGATTAAGATTTGCAGACTCAAGAATCAAGGCAATTCTCAAAGCTTTACGCGATGAAGTAGAAAAATGATTTCCCAGATTAGGATTCCAAAGACTGGGTTCTTTCTACTGTGTTTCTAAATGACATTATGGAGAATGTTGCTGAATTTATGAGGTGGGTAAAGAAAGCATGCAATTTTTCCTTACTACTGATTTGATCCAAATGTTCCACACAACATTGTGGACAGTATGGGAATTTCTACCAATATATTTGGGATGTAAACCATTTGTACCTGGAAATTGTTAGAAAAATGAGAGGAACTTAAAATGTTTCAAAGACCAATCATTATATATAAACTAAAAAATTAAATTATATACACAAATTCTCACCACCTATTATTTAATTACTGATTGTTGGGTCCTGTGAAAGTGAGGAAGGAAAGAAGGTAGCTTCAAGCACATCATCTCTGACTGCAGAGCTAATATTCAGGAATTTTGCCTGCCAAAATTGAGGCTTTTAAAGGGAATGAGCAATACCTTGATGGGAATATGGCACCTGAGGATCAATGATATTTTCAAACATTTGTTTAGGATGAAGTAGAATTCAAACTTCACCTTTCAGTTTTTCCACATTACAGCATTTCAAGAGATAAGTGGGCAAGAATCCAAAAATATTAATTGCAAACTCAACCACCATGCTTGTGTGGGTGTATGTGATACGGGAATCACTACGAAGTAATTTATCTTCAATGTTGTGCCAATAAGGATGTGGCTTTTTATAGTCCACACACCACAGAATGTCCATTCAAATGAGATTTGAGTATTTTGTGGATGAATGTGTGACTAATGGATAGAAACTAATATATTCTCCTGCCCCCACATTATGACACCCAAGGATTTATTTACTAATGCACAGTAGTAACAAATGGTTCCATTTTATTTTTTTCCTTTGCTATTACTCATTTTTTAGATTATAATAGTAGCTATTCAGAAAAAAATATTTGACATGATGTGTGGTGGCATGTCAGGAAAATAGTGAAGGATTAAATATCTTGAAAACAATATACTCTGGAACCATTCAAGAAAAAATGAACAATCTTACCCATTCTGGGACCTCAAGATGTTGGTGGGTATTTGGCACCTGAAGAAATTACCCATGAAATGAACACTTGGGGCGTGACTCATTAGAATTCAGCTTTAGTTTCTTCAAATGAATAACAACCTCTACATGGATACTGAGAAATAGAGATAAAAAGAATTGCAGACAACATTCCTTAACTGTACAGGAAAATTAGATTTAATGGACTTGCCCCATAACATGCAAACATCAAAAGATGATCACAGGTCAAAAGTTTCAAGCCCAAGAAAGCTATAAATTCAATTTCTCAATAAAATAAATCCTATCACTAAAATATGAATTTTAATTTAATTTCCTTACTTATATCTCTACATTATATAAATTTTATTTTATAACTTAGTCAAAAATAGATTGGGATTTTATTCTGCAGAGAGGATAATTTTATAAAATTACTTGGAAAATTTAGAATCCATTCTAAAATTAGGTTTTATTATAAAACACCAGAGTATAGTGTTATATATTTCAAGTTTAAATGTGGGATTTTAGGAAAAGGTATTGGAACACTTTCAGATTATATCTTTTATACATGTTTTGGTCATTTTTTGTAGAATATTTCACATATGGTGTTATTGATTTCTTATGCTTCCAGAAAATTTTCTAATACAGTATTTCAGTAGGCATAATATATGGCTACCATTCTTGCACTGATTACCTACATAAACCGGTAGGTTCCCCATACTCATTGATCCAGTATTCTTTTAGCAACATAACACATCAATATGTTTATTATGATGAGGGAGAAAGTTAATGCTTATAGATCTGAATAAATCTAAATGCAGTGGTTTGCATAAGGTTTGAATGTATCATCTGAGGATACATGTATTAGAAGCATGGTCTTCAATGTCCTAATGTTGGGAGGTGGTAGAACTCTTAAGAGGTGAGGCTTGGTACACAATAATTGCAGGCACTGCACTTGGAAAAGATTAAGGTAATGTTTTTCTCTGTGTATTGAAAATGGAATCTGGAGCATCACACCTGTTATGAAAACCCTTTACCACTGAGCTACAGCTACATTCCCTGATTAAGGTAATGTTTGTGAGACCCTACTTAGTTTTTGTGAGAATGTATTCTTATGTAACATAAAAGTAAGATCTGTCCCTCCTTCTCTCTGACTTTCTATCTAGTCATGTTATCCCTTTTGTGTGCTATGTCACCATGATGTTGTCTGCCAGGAGAACCTCATTAAAGGATAACGTGATGGAGACACCTGATCTCGGTCTTTCAGACTCCAATACTATGAGCTAAATAAACTTTCTTTCTGTATAAAGTATCTAATCTTAGTTATTTTGTTCTAATAACAGAAAATGGGAAGATACATTAAATATCCATGTAGAATGACTTCTCAGGTCACAGAACTTTCTTCTTGGTTCTCTGCTCCCAACACAGCAACATCTTTCTCATTCCTCAAACTTCCTTTGAGCCTTTGCTTTTCCAATAAGACTCCTCCTTGATATCTCTATGGCTAAGGTCCTTATCTTTGATGAAAATTTACCTAAATCTCTTCTTTAACAAAGTCAAATCTAAGGATTCTATTCAACAATATGTGCTTCCCACCCTATTTCCCCTTACCTCCAAATTTCCTGACTCTATATGGAAAATAACAAAAAGTAGAATAGATTAAAATTACCACTCACACGTGTCTATCACATTGTCATGGTGTAGGGGCTAGCATATTGCTCTCATGCTGAAAGCTATAACTCAGATTCCAGCAGGACCACCCATGGTTAACAGGTTTCACCTGAGCTTCCAGACTAAGATAGACTAGGAAGAAGGACACAGCATCTCACTCTCAAAACAATTAGCCATTGAAAATCTCATGAATAGCAGAGAAGCACTGTCAAATATACTGCCAGAAAATGAGCCTCACAGGCATGAAGGTATTCAAGAAATGACTGGGGGAGGGTTGCTTTCTCAAAATAGAGTCAACCTTAATGATGTGAACAGAGTAAAGCCATTGGATCCTCCTTTTGCTGATGTGGCATGACTCAAAATGAGAAGAAACAGTGACTGCAACAATGGGCTCAAAAAGATCATGTGCACAGCACAATGTTGGTATTTCATTCTGTTGTAGAAAAAGTCACTATGACTCAGATCCAACTTGACGGCATCAAACAGTAACCTATAAACTTAATATACTCTGAAGCTTCACTTGGGTGGAAACTGTTACCTCTTTTGATTATGATATACCTCAAACAGAAAGAAAATGACCTGAAACATAGTACGTACTCATTAAGTATTTGTTATTGAATGAACGAGTACGATGAAGTTATCAAGATATCACATTTTTTAAATTGGTTATAAATCTTTATTACATTTATAAGAATGGTAGGACCAGTGTTTCTGCTTGACCCTTTTCTTTTGTGGAACTAGAAATAGCTCAAAAAGGAAATAAAGAGATGAGATGTTGGTCAAGACAATAAAGGAAACAGTAAACAGGTTGGTCCAGATAAGTTTGAAATGTGGGAAGAAAGCATGACTGGGTGTGCAATGAGAATTTGCTGAATTCCTTCACTTGGGAGCTAACATAGACAGACTTTAATAAACTGGGATCAGAAACCTGTGCTTTCAAAATGCCATAACTACCATATTTAGTCAGCCACCTTGATCATCAGAATCATTTTAATAACTTTGTTTAATTATCTTATTTATGTCAATCCCAAACTTGCATCTCTCTGCATCATATTTCATTCTGCAAGGACAAGAACAGTATAATAGCGATAGATCCCGAGAATATTGGGATTAATAAATAGGACAATTACAGAACATAGGTGGTGCCTATAGAGCTAGAGAACAGTAAGCAAAACAAAAAACCCAGATTCAGTGTGTCAGGCTGATTGTTGATGCCAGACCCTTATGCCAACTATAAAACATTATATTTTATAAAAATCATTCTGGAACCATATGAACGAAACCATAAGTTTTCTGTTAAGTAATATTCCATGCATCTGATCATAATCTATGAAAGAGAACACTGAAGCCAAATAATATTTTTCCCTCATATTTTTCATGCTAAATAACCAAGATTTGTGCATGTTCATTAGGGAAATTGGTATGTAGTTTTCATTTTTTGACATATTATCTGGTTTTGCTATCAGGGTAATACTGGCTTCATAGAATGAATGTGGTAGTTTTCCTTCTGTTTGTATTTCATGGAATATTTTGAGGAGCATTGGTATTCATTATTCTTTAAGGGTCTTGTAGAATTCAGCAGTGAATCCATGTGGCTATGGGCTTTTATTTGTTGGGACAGTTTATTACTACTTCAATCTCACTGCTCATTACAAGTTTGTTTAGGTTATATATATTCCCTTAATTTTGGCAGGTTATGCATGTCTAGGAACTTGTCCATCTCATCTAAGTTTTCCAGTGTTCTGGAATGTAATTATAGTGCTGGAAATGAATACTGAATATACCATGGACTGCTAGAAGAACCAACAGATCCATCCTCGAAGAAGTGCAACCTGAGTGCTCCTTGGAAGCAAAGATGGCTAGACTGCATTTTACATAGTTTGTACATGTTGTCAGGAAGGACCAATCCCTAGGAAAGGACATCATGTTTGGGAGAATAGAAGGTCAACTAAAAAAGGAAGACTCTCTACTAGATGGTTTGACATAGTGCCTGCAACAATTTTTTAAAAAATAAAAAAGATTATGTGCCTGGCACAGAGTTCGAAGTTCCTATGTTGATTGTTTTGTCTGTATGTTTATTTATTGATGATAGTAGAGTACTGAAGTCATCTACTACTCTTGTATCTAGTTCTATCTGTCCCTTTACGTCCAGTAGTTTTTTTTTTAAATGAAGTTGGGTACACCAATGTCCAGTGCATATATATTTTCATTTGTTATGCTTTCTTGATCAACTCTTCCCTTTATCAATATGCATTGACTTTCTTTGTCTCTTTGGACTAGTTTTAACTTGAAGTCTACTTTGATGTAAGGGTGGCTACTACTCCTTTTTCTCTGGCTTCCATTTTGTTGGTATATCCTCTCACTTTCAATCTGTGTAAGTCCTTGCCAGTGAGATGTGCTTCTTGCAGGCAACAAATTGTTGGATCTTGTTTTTTAATCCAGTCTATTAATCTATGTCTTTTAATTGGAGAGTAAAGACCACTTATATTTATCATTATTATTGAGAGGGATTTGCTGGTTTTTGTAACTACTAATTGTGTTGGGTGTTTTCCTGACTGGGTCATATATGATTTATTCTTTTCTTTCTCCCTTAATTACATTCAGGGTTTGATAGTTTTTTGAGTTAGATATAATTGATTCTTTCCTAATTCTCTTTAGTTTTTCCGTTCCTCCCATGTAGCTTGATCTTTCTTGTGTTCTGGTGGTAGAAATTTTCTTCCTTCTGTGTATGTAGGGTCCCTTTAAGTATCTTCTACAATGCTGGCTTGGTGGTCATGTATGTGTGCTTGCTTTGGAAAGTCTTTATTTCTCCATCAGTTTTAAATAATTTTGATGGCTATAGTAATCTTGGTTGGCAATCATGTACTTTTAGGGCTTGAAAAATATCATTCTATGCTTTTCTAGATTTTAGTGATTGTGCTATGAGATGTGATGTAATTCTGATTAATTTCCTCTGTAGGTAAGTTTTTTTTCTCTTGCAGCTTTTAATATTTGTTCTTTCTTGTGCAATCTTGGCATTTTAAGTGTATGCAATGGGGAGGTTCTTTTCTGGTAATATCTCTTTGGTATTCTAAATGCTCCTTGTGCTTGGCTATTCATTTTTTCCCCAGATTTGAGAAATTTTCTGCTATAATTTCAATGCATAAGTTTTTCTATGCTTTTAGTTTTTATCCAACTTCCTTCCTCTACCCCATGGATTCAAAAGTTTGGTCTCTTCATCATGTCTCAAAATTCTTGAAAATTGTGGTCATGTTCTTTTATTTTTTCTTTGTTGATATCTGAATGTAGTATTTCCTCAACCTTGTCTTCCATCTTTGATATTCTGTCTCCAGCTTCACCTTGTCTAATGGTGATGCTTTCCATTGGGATTTTTACTTGGTTTATTGAATCTTTCATTTCCAACATTTCTATTTTTTTTCTAAATATCAACTTCCTTGCTGAATTTCTTATCCATTTTGCTGACTTTGTCTTCTACATTAGTGACTTTCTGGCCTAGGTCCCGTATTGATTTCCTTACTTCATTTATTTGCTTGTTTGTGTCCTCTTTGAAATCATTGATCAATTTACAAGTAGATTTTCAAATTCTATATCTGAAGTTTCTGCTACTACAGAATCTTTGGATTCAGTGGTTAAAGAAGCATGGTCTTTTGGAGGAGACATATTGTCTTGCTTTTTCATGTTTATTGTGTTTCTAATTTGTGAATTGTGTATCTGTAGAGATAGATATAATTTCTCATTTTATTTTGGGGTATTCTTAGTGAGTGGCTTTCTTGTGAGATCACAATCTTCAGTGCCACTCCCAGAGAGGAAGACAAACCAATATAATAAGCATAACACCTGATCAAACCAGATATAATAATACATTTAAAATCACTTAAAGCCAACTGCTGCACCACCAATACTCAGAATAAAGAACAGCAATAATAATGATGAGTAGGATATGAAGTTACAAAATTTTTAGGGTGAAGGTATAAATAGTACTAGCCAAAAGTAAGGGGGTCATAGAAAGGGGAAACAGACAGTGGCCTGAAGGGTTAAGTAAAAGAATGGAAAAAGAAGATCTAGAGAGGAAATGAATATTAGAAAGTAGGAAGAAAAGGAACACAAGATAAAAGAAAAGATTATACAGTAAGGAAAAAGATAAACAGAATTATGTAAACATAAGCAGAACAATAGGAAGTAGTAAGCCCAAGAGATTTAAATTATGAATAGAAAAAGAGATACACAAGCAGAAAAAGATATAAAAAAACTCAAAAAGAAAAATGATAAAAATTACATTTGAAAAAAGAAAATGGGAATTAGCAATGAAAAGCAGAAAGAATAGAAATAAAAGAGAAGAAAAGGGGTAAAAAGAGGTGAACATAAATTGGCTCCTCTGCAAACTCAGAATCTCTGGTTGCTGATGCAGCATGACCTTGAGCCCCAGGTTGGAAGCAGCCTGTGTAGGTCAGTATGATCCCATCCCTAAGCCAAAGTAAGAAAAAGACTGGGGGGTACTGCACAACAACACAACACTTACCCCATGCAAAGCTCTGAGTTCAATCCCTGTCACAACCGAAAGATGAAAGAAAGAAAGAAAGAAAGAAAGAAAGAAAGAAAGAAAG
>VMDO01033063.1:0-18350 GCA_007922755.1 Pedetes capensis
TTTGAATTCTACTTCATCAGAACTTTGTTCATCAAAAACCAACATACAAATACAAAAGTAAATTACAATTAGGAGAAAATATTTGCTACATACACAAGCAAGAAAATATTAGTATCTAAGATTTATAAGTAGATTTATGAGCAATATCAATATAAAAGATAAAAGAAGAAAAGTCTCAAAGCCCAATGTTATAAGGGGCAAAAGACATTAATCTATAATAGAAAACACAATTAGCCTATTAATAATTAGGAAAACTTCAAGTTAAGAACATAATGAGATACTTTCTTATACTTTAGATGAGAGAATTATCTGAGTTAAATGATAATTATAATATTTAGTGTCATCATTTGGCAAACATTACTATATGTTAGGCACTGAGAAAAATACTTAAAATACATTAGCTATTTGTATATAAAATAGGTACAATTATTCTTTTCCATGCTAGACAAAGGATTCTTAGCAAGAATGAAAACTTGCTGTGTAATGGAAAAGGCTGGACTCAAAGCTATGTCTGTCTGACTTAATATCCCATACTTGTACCCATTGTTCTTGATAAATATTTGCTGGATAAATTAGATAGTTAATTTAGGTGTTCTGTGCCTATAAATTTGCAGGATATCAGCCACACAGTGATAAATGAAAGAACAACAATGCCTATTGGAGCTTACTTTGTGAGTAAGCAAACAAATAAATAGATGAATACAAATTGTGACTTACACAAAAGATAAGTGCTATAAGACTTCTGAAAGAGAAGGGTGATTTCATCAAGATTGGAGGAGGTGGGTTCATGTAAATTAGAGGTTTGTGTTACTTTCAAATTGTAAATGAACACATTTTAAATTTGTACTCTTTATCATCTTTGTTAAACATTGTCTTTTCTCTTTCAAGTTTCCAACTACACTTGTGCCCACCCCTGTGTCTCCATACTATCCCATAGCTTCTTCCTGATTTACTTCTTCAAAGCCCATGTAAATAAAAAGCCTTCTGACCTCCATCCCCAACAAAACATTTTTTGACCCTATCCCCTGGCTTTCTACCTGAAGACACATTGCTACATGACATAAGTAGTCTAATTAAACAGTTTCCATTGCAGATATCAATGTTCCTAGGAGTTTTGTTTTAATTACTCCATGCTTTCAAAAAGGACATCTGTCACTGTTTTACCTAAGGGAATAAATCTAATGATAGGAATACTAGATATTGTACTGCATTTGTGGTAAATAGGACAGAGATAATGGGAGCTTCTAGATCTTCTCAAATCATACCTCAAAATTGGCCACCCAAGCTGTAAATTCAACATGTTGATACTTAGTCATAGTTCTTGGAATAAATGCAAGTATAATAGTTGAACAAATTTTATTATATTTTCTGTCATGTTACTATAAGTCCTGCAACAACTTGTCAAGTCAAACCATTGTTATTTTTCTTTCACTTTCAGTAAGTGAGCTTTGTGGAGATCTATTCACTCTTCGTTCTCCTGACAGCTTGTTCAGCTTATTACATGATATGTGGGATTTACATTATAAAATGGGATAAACTTTTTGAATTTTTCTAAATACAAGTTTCAAGTCAAATTTAAAATCAGAAGATTAAATTGAAAAGCAGGAAGCTGACATGCAAAGCTATTCATGGCCATTCCTAAATGATGGCTCATGGGTACTTAAAAGATATTTTGAAAATAAGCTAAAGGAAGAAGAAATGTCTCAAGGTCACAGTTGGGAGGATTTTGAAACTTTAGAATAAATGGAAGAGAAAAGGAGAAAAAATATGGTGAAGAAATTAAGATACCTCTGAGGAACAGGAAAAAAAGAATTATGTAAAAACTGAGAAAGACCAAAATTGTATTACCCTTCCATTAAAAAAGGTGTAAAGCAGAAAAAATTGAGTCTGTCGTTTGGACGTGGTGTTCTATCATGCAAAAATGAGAACTAGGTATCTCACGTGCACTGTAGTCAGTTGTATGTCTGCTTTCTCTGTTCCACCATTAAGTCTTTGAGGACAGGGTCCATGTGATAGTCATCTCTGTGTTCCTTGCACTTCATTTAGGACCAGATGCATGGGAAGTCCTCAACAAATATTATTTGAATGACTCAATTAATAAATATAAGACCTTTAATGAGTGTCAAGAAAGCTGGCTTCTTTTCACTTCAATTACAACAAATTGTACATTATAAAATTTTATTAGCTATTATGCCTGTTGAACCAACACCGCAGGTTAACTCTGTACAACATAGTCCTGTATTGCAACAGAGATTTCTACTCTACAGAGGCATGTTTCCCTGCCCTAGGTGGAAAGAAGGTGCTTCCTTTTTCATGCTTCCATAGAAGGCTAATATATCTAATGAAACATGTATCACATTGAATTGCAAATCATCTTTAACATGCTAATTTTGGCAGTAGATTCAGAGTGTCTTGAGCTCAAGATTTACTGTTTAGCACCCATAGTAAGGACCGAACAACATTTGCTTTAAGAGAGTAAGAGAAAGCATATTGCAATAGGTTAAATGATGTCCCTCCCTTTTCTCCAAAATGCACATTCTATTCCTTGGGACCTGTCAGCATAGTACATTCTACTGCAAATGGGACTTTGTAGGTGTGATTAATTTAAAACTGTTGAGATGGGGAAGTGATCCTGGATTATCCTTGTGAGTCTGATGTAATGACAGGGGTCCTTATAAGAGGGAAGCAGGAAGCCAGTGGAGACTGGACAAGGTAAGGAAACTTTCTCCCTTGGAGCCTTTAGAAAGAACCATTCCTCCCTACACTTAGCTTTATCCCAGTGAGACTAGTTTTGGACTTCTGGCATCTAGAATGATAGGATGAATTTGTGTTGTTTGAAGATATAAAATCTCCATTATTTCTAGCACTATGAAGCATTTGTAGTTTAAGTTAAGCACTTTTTAGAGGCTATAGTATGTAAGTTGTTAGATACTAAAATTTCCCACCTAATTTCAAGAGAGACAGTCTTTACTTTTCCTTACTGAACACCTATTACTTGAAAAAACAGTGATATTAGGACGTATAGGATATATAACACTGTGTGAGACATAATCTTATGCATTTCAAACAGAGTAGACTCTGCAAAGTCTGGCACACAAGGCACATAAATGCATGGCCAGCACCATAAAATTGTTGTTGTTAGGTGCCGTCGAGTTGGTATCCGACTCATAGTGACCCTCTGTACAACAGGGGAAACACTATTGTCAGTGCTTCTCTGATGTTCATAGGGTTTTCAATGGCAGATTGATTTTTGGGAGGGGGTTGCCAGGTCCTTCTTCCAAACCTACAGCTTCTGGTATTCCCAGGCAGTCTCCCATCCAGGTACTAACCAGACCCGACCCTGCTTAGCTTCCAAGATCTGACGGGATCGGATGCCACAGGGCTACAGCTGCAGGCAGCACCATAAAATAGTAGTTGCGAAATATCAAGTGACTCTTACAGAAAGAGTTAGTGGGCAACATGGATTAACATCACTCTGGTTGCCTTGGTCGAAGATGGCCTTCTAGAGAATGTGAACTCAGCACAACTTCTAAAGAAATGAGAATATTTCATGTTGAGTAAAAAAGAAAGGTCATTTGGTAAGAAGAGAAAATGTGAGCAAAGCAAGCTGGCTACAGGAATTAGTAAATTTGGTCTCAGTGGACAAAATAGACTAAAGCAAAAGAAAAGGGAAAATCAGGGAAGGGTATTGAGGATGCTGAATGAAGGGTGTATGGAGAATTTCAGCCTCTACTTAGAATCCTTTTTCCTTTGATCATGGAGTTCTCTTTAAAGAATAATGCTGTTTCTTCCCTCCCAATCTGTCAATTTCAGTGGTTATTTGGTTACTGGCTGCACCACGCACTCTATTCTATAGGATGATCCAGAGTAACCTCAAGGTTACTCACCAGATTTTCCTCTGTTCTCATGTACCTCCATCCAAATAGTTACTAAGCTTCTTAATTTCTGGCTCCTGAATATGTTGGACTCCATTATTTTTCTCTAAACTTATTGCTTATTGTTAAGTGCCATGGACTTGGTGTCTGACTCATAGCAACCCTATGTACAACAGGTGAAACACTATTGTTAGTGCTTCTCTGCTATTTGTAGGGTTTTCAATGGCTGATTGTATTTTTGGGGAGCAGGTTGCCAGGTCCTTCTTCCAAGCCTACAGCACCTGGTGTTCCCAGGCAGTCTCCCATCCAAGTACTAATGAGGCCCGACCCTGCTTAGCTTCCAAGATCTGACAGACAAAAATTTATTGCTAGCTATATATAAAGCAAGTGGTTCTTCAACTTACTTTACTGAACTATCCCACAAATATGGTGATAGAGGTAAAAAGAACCCCAAGATAATACAGAGATGAAAGTAAAAACATTAAAAATTTGAAATAATAAAGAATCCATCCTGTAAATTTTTAATCACCTGGAAAAATGATTTTCACTCTTTTCTGAGCTCCTTCTCTGGGCAAGTAGTGTATGGATTTGGACTTATATCATTGAACCCAAATACCATTTTTCCTTGTAAATGAAGATATTTTATTATGAGGATAGTGTAGCCCTGTGGCATCTGATCCTATCAGATCTCAGAAGCTAAGCAGGGTCGGGCCTGGTTAGTACCTGGATGGGAGACCGCCTGGGAACACCAGAAGCTGTAGGCTTGGGAGAAGGACCTGGCAACCTCCTCCCAAAAATCAATCTGCCATTGAAAACCCTATGAACATCAGAGAAGCACTGACAATAGTGTTTCCCCTGTTGTACAGAGGATACTGGCTTGACGGCACCTAACAACAAAAGCAAACATCTGGAGTTTTATATAATGAAATTCAAAAGGAAAACAGAATTTGACATACAGTATTTCATTTGTATAAAATTGAACAGGAAAGTTTCCAAGACTAAAATTCACCTAGAATAATCACTGAGTTCATTGCTCTGGTCAATAGAACTTATGGGTTAGGAAGTAGATAAACAGTTTTTGTTTCAAGTGTCAATTTTAATTAATTAATTGTGGCTACCTGGAACATTGTGTTTAGAATATTGTGGAGGATTAACTTCTACTAAGCAAAAGAGAGTCCATTGATGGTTGTTTGTGTAGGCCATGAATTTGAAAGGGAAAAAAGTGACACTAGGAATATATTTTTAGTTTTAGTGATTAGAATATCACACAGTAATTTTACATGGCTAAATTGTGGTTTTATTCCAACAGGTACAGAATTGTTGTTGTTTATTTAATAGCTAGTTTACTTGAAAACACTTTGTTGTTACCCATTTTGACGACAACAGCTAAATTATGCTAACACCTCAGATGACAGTTGGCAATGACTCTGCAATCCCTTTCTCAGGTGCTGTATTGACTAGCCATGGTGTAAAGGGAATTGCATGGGTGTAGTCTTCTGGGAATAGTGTTTCATTATTCTACATGTGGTGCTGCATTTCACATAAGGGAGATTGTTTATCAATGAACTTATGGCTCATGATCAAACAACTCTGCAAACAAGAATCAGATTTAGTTGTATAGTAGAGGTTGTAGGATCTTTTTGTGGATTTCTCCTTTTTTTTTCCAGAAAAAGCAATTGTTATTTAAGTGTATGAAGTGGTTGTTTAGACCTGAATGTGATTCCTCAAAGAGTAATTTAAAATATAATTTTTATATTTAACCTATATAGTTCTCTTTCTGTTCTTTTTGTAAAAAGATGCTCTAGAAAATAAAATCATAAGATGGAAAATGAATCACAAGCTGACATATGTCAGATTTATTAAAGAAACTATATAAGAGGCCTATATGAGGATCATATATATGTATATAAAATAAATAGCTGTGTGTTGTAATACTTTATAGAAAGGGCTAGGCTACTTCCATTTCTAAGTTAAACTATTAGGTGAATTAATAAGTGCTTCTGGGGGTATATCCTTTCTGAAAAGTATAAACTGCTATTTCTCTTTGGGGAAAACAGAAACAAAATCATAAACTGGGAAAGTTCTCTCACACTTGTCACATTCTATAAATGTACATACAATAGATTTCTGGGTATAAGTCAATTAAATTATCAAAGCAATAAGACTAATTACTGGCAAGCATCATAGTTCTTTAAGACTCTTTAGGAGGGTAAATTAGAAAAAAATCCTATAATGTGGTCCAAACCTTTGTGTATCATTGTGAAGTTATAATGGTCTACTGAATTTGTGAAAATAAAGTGCAAAGTCAAACTAAAAAACAGAATTCTGCTGAGTTGTCAGGTATGTGATAAACATGTTTCAAAAATTGATTGTGATTGTTCCAAGTCATAAGAAGAATGTGAAAGATGATGATGACCATACGTAGAAACATAAAACTTTGGAACTAGCACGAACAATTACAAAAATACCCTATAAAATCTATAATATTCAAGGCATAAGATTTTACTAAAATATAATGCTCCCAGCTTAATTCTTAAAAAACTTCAGAGTAATACCATTAACATTTTTATATTATATACAAAGAGATATTAAGCAATCTTAACCAAGGTCATATGATGGAGGGATAGTATGTAGGAACATAATACAAAAAATCAAAATAGGTCAATAGTGTTGAGAAAATTAGAAATTTGGGAAATTATAAATTATATCCTCAGCTGATAGCAAACACCAATTCATATTTCACTTTATAGGAAAATGCTAAATATATAATGCTACATCAATAAAATATGATATAAAACGGCAAGTATAATATGATTTCAAACTGGTAAAATATGAAGTAAAGAGTTAAATACAAACAATTAAACCATAGGAACCAGAAGAAAATCCAGATGGATTTTTAATTGATCATGGGTTAAGCAAATACTTTCTAAGCATAAAACAATGGAATAAATCATAAAGAAAAATGTACATGCATTGGACTACAAGCAAAATTTAAAATGCTGAATAAAATAGTTGAATGTAGAAAATATTCGAAGCAAAAAAGTAGACATGAAGAGATCATATAATTCAGTAAGGAAAACGAATAATATTTCAACAGAAGAAACTGACTGCAGAGCAGGAACACATTAGAGATGAATACTAATGCTAAACAAGGTTATAAACTGTCCAGTGGTATATGTATCAAAGAAATATAAAATGACTATGAAATTACAGTGCTTGACCTCCTCTCATTTCAATTTACAAAGATTTTAAAGCATATTACAAAATTTTGATCTTTCATTTTGAATTTAACTTCTTATCCCTGGGAATTCATATGAAATAACTAGCACTATTTGTATTCTTTGGAGAGGGGTAAGTGGAATGGAGTGGGGAAGACAGTATGGTAGTGTGTACGTCCACTTGCTAGGCCTTCATGCCCAAATATTAGCATAAGTAGTAATCTAGATGCTTCTTAGGAGGCCTTTCTTTTCTTTTTGGATGAGATTTACCATTAAATCATAGGATTTGTGTAAAGCAGATTACCTTCCATAATGTGGGCAAGACTTATCCAATCAGAGGCTTTAAGAGAAAAAGACTGATGTGGCTCTCTAGTCTCCCATAAGGAGAAGGAAAGTCTGCCAGCAAATAGCCTTGAGGTCAAGCTGCAACTCTCCCTTGGGCCTTCAGCCTGATGGCCTATTCAGCATATTTTGGGTTTGACAGCCCCCAAATGCCGTGAGCCAATTCTGTAAAATAAAATCTCTGTCTTTCTCTCTATTCTGTCTGTTATATTGTCTCTGCTACTCTGGAGAGTCCTGACTAATCCCTGAGGTATACAAGGAAGGCAAAAGTGTTTTAAATATTAGCAATTTTAATGTAAGAATGTGATGGGGAAACATCAGGCACCTCATTTATTCATACACTATCCATAATAAACTGATGCTTATTTTGCTGCAGTTCTAATTTTGTGTACTAAAAAGGAAGTAATGAACTTTTACTTTATAACTCTTGCCAGAATAACTAGGAGTAGCATTACAGTCTATCACCAAATGTAAAAGTGCCAGCTTTTCAATTGACTATGATCCATTCACTTGGATTTAGTGAGAGAATTAAATATTTCCTTAAATATAAAACTGTGTTTAAAAAAGAGAAATAAATTAGAACATTCCTCTTTCAATATGAGATTAATTTACAATATAATTACCAGTTGTCACATATAAGGACCTGTAAGATTTAACTGGCTGAGGATATTAACATCATATTTTTAGACCAAGTCCCATTTATAATAAAACTGTTGGTTATTGTGCAGCTTTTATAATAGGCTAAGATATCTTAACTTATTTAAGATTGAATTTACTTTGGTTTGATTTTGTACCTCAGAATGCTTTTTAACAGATACTGTTTTAAGAGGGAAACATTCCTAATGCTTCATTGCGTTATGTAAGCTAATTTACCTCTAAGGTCACAATCCATTGGAGAGGAAGGTACAAATGAATGTCTAATAAATGTTGTTTGTGGGCTAAAATGACAATCTCTAATTCTAAATCTGATGATTTCTTCTGAATTTAACCTTAAAGATACTATCATTTGCTTTGTGTTTAAATATTACATAAATGGTAACAGTCTTCATAGATCTGGCTTATTTTACTTTAAAATCCATTTTTCTGCAAATGACATCATTTTTTTCTTCTTTATGGCTGAATAAAACTCCATAAACCAGACCCAGAAAGACAAACATCACATGTTTCCTCTCATATGTGGGTGCTAGGTTCCAATATATATTATTGTTGTTAGGTACCATTGAGTCAGGTCTGACTCACAGTGACCCTATCTACAACAGAAGGAAACATCCCTGATACTGTGTAGTGCCTGATACTATTGTCCATGCTTCTCTGCTATTCATAGGGCTGATTGTTCTTTGAGAGTGGGCTACCAGGTCCCTCCCACCAAGCCTATAACACCTGCTGTTTCCAAGGGGTCTCCCATCCAAGTACTAACTAGCCGTGACCCTGGTTTGCTTCTGAGATCTGATGAGGTTGGGTGCCAGAGTGGTACCCATATAGTACCAATATATATGCTTAATATTTTAATACGTATGTCAGGAAAGTACAAGGAGGTCTATATGAGGAGAGAAAGGAGACTAAAGAGAGGGAGAACGATAATAAGAAAGGGTAACGGAGGAAAGGAAGAGAAATATCACATGCTTTGTTCTCAAAGATAGAATCTGGATTTAAATATATATACCAGACATGCAAGTAGAAGGGGGATTATTGGTGGGGAGGAAGACAGAGGATCAGCAAGGGGAAGGTGGAGTTCATGATGGAGTAATGGGGGAATACAAATGATTTACAATGACATGCATGTATGGAAATATCATCATGAAACCCATTAAGTTGTACACTGACTTAAAATTTACTAATAGAAAATACCAAAAAAACTCTCAAGAAAAAAAATAGTAGTCACAATAGTTTACATTTAGCAAGTACTCTTTATACCAACTATTTTAGCTATAGATGTATTATCTGAAAAAAAAAATATGCCCTATACTACTGTGGCAGGCAGACATGGAATCTCTTCTCCTTGAGAGTGAAAGGACCCTGTGACTTGCTTCTAGCTATTGGAATATGGCCAAGGGCATGAAGTGTCAGTCTGTGATTATGTTAGGTTATATAGTCACACAAAACTGCCTTAGCAGGAAAGAAGGAGTGAATCTCCTCCTGACCTTGAAGAAGTGCCCTACCATGAGAGGACTAGTAAGAGGGTTATAAGAGCAGCCCTTGCCTGAGAACCAATGTGAAAGCCTGAATTCTTCCACCAATATATAACCTTGGAAGATGACCCTGAACTCCAGACAGGAAGACAGCCTGGCTGACAACTAAATTGCAGTCCCTGAGATGCTGAGCAGAGAACCCTGTTAAACAGTGTTTGTACTTCTCATCTGTGGAAATTGTGAGATAATAAAGGCTAAGTTGCTAAAGTTGCAGTAATTCATTACATAATAACAGAAAATCAATGCAAAGACTAGTACAAAAGTTACTACAAACTCTAGTTGTATAAGAGAAGAGGTATTTCATATATGGAAGTTGCATGACTATCTCATATTCACAGAAATTATAAAGGATTTTTGTCATTTTCCACCCAACAATAAGTCTTACAAATGCCCCATCTCAGCACAGAAGGTTGCAGTTGAAACAACAGTTGTTCTTGGGGTCCTATGGCCAAAGCCTCACAATATATACAAGACAACAGGATAAATAAAATATAAATTCACGTTTACTTTTTAACTTATGGTTAAGTTGACATTTGTATCTCTGATGAAATTTATTCAAGATTTATTTTCCTCAGTCGGGCATGGTGGTGCATGCCTATAATCTCAGTGACTCAGGAAGTGGAGGCAGGAGAATGGCCAGAGGCAGCCTATGTAATCTAGCAAAATCCTGATTCAAAATAAAAATTAAAAAAAAAAGTGCTATGGGAGTGCAACTCAGTACTTGCAAAGTATGTGTGAGGCCCTGGGTTAAACCTTCAAGGAACACACACACACACACACACACACACACACACACACACACACACACACACTATTTTCAACAGGTGACATCACAGAAATGGAAATTGCAAGCAAAGTTCCATATATTCATTGATGAGTTCTGTGGTTAGTCTCACTATCATAACTAAACTCTCCCTTGTCTAGGAGCTCTGTTACTCAAGATCAAGAAAATAGGAACCTATCATATAGTAACTCAAATTATTGTTGTTAAGTGCCATCCAGTTGGGTCTAACTCATAGCAACCTTATGTACATCAAAATGAAACACTACCTGTCACTGTACCATGCCAGACACTGTATCTATTCATAGGGTTTTCAATGGCTGACTGTTTTAGGAATGGGCTGCCACATCTTTCTTTCGAGCCTACAGCATCTGGTATTCTCAGCAGATCTCCCATTCAAGGACTAACCGGGCCTGAGCCTGCTTAGCTTTTAAGATCAGATGGGATTGGATAACAAGGTGGTATGGCTGGAGGCCTACTCAAATTATATTCTCTCTCATATTACCAGCAATATAGGAAGCAGTGGTAGGTACTAGACTAAGGGAAAGAGAAGCTCTAAGACTGAATTCTAATGTACATAAAAACAAGGCTAGTGGTGACTCTTGTATTCCTATTCCTCAAATTCAGGTAAACTCACTGGCTATAACATAACTCAGCTTTAATAAGGGCTGATATTTTCAACACTAACTAACTCAAAAAATTCATCCCTTCCTAACATATACTGCTGTTGTTGTTGTTAGGTGCTGTTGAGTTGGTGTTCGGCTCATAGCAACTCTATGTACAACAGGCAAAACACTTTTCAGTGCTTCTCTGCTATTCATAGGGTTTTCAATGGTGGATTTTTGGGAGTGGGTTGCCCGGTCCTTCTCCCATTTTTTGCAGTGCTGGGGATCAAACCCAGGGTCTCAGAGAGCATAGAGCAGCACTCTGCCAACTGAGCTAAACCCCAGCCCACTCCTAATATAAAGGCAAACAAACGAACAAAAAGATGCAAATATTGTGCAATAGAATCTGTAATGGCAAACATTTAAATAGTGGCAAATAGCTCGGAATTGAAGTCCTATATATCTTATGTGCCTGCAGCCGTAGCCCTGTGGCATCCGATCCCCTCAGATCCCGGAAGCTAAGCAGGGTCGGGCCTGGTTAGTACCTGGATGGGAGACCGCCTGGGAACACCAGAAGCTGTAACCTTGGAAGGACCTGGCAACCCCCTCCCAAAAATCAATCTGCCATTGAAAACCCTATGAACAGCAGAGAAGCACTGATAATAGTTTCCCCTGTTGTGCAGAGGGTCGCTATGGGTTGGATACCAACTCGACGGCACCTAACAACATACATCTTATAGGTTGTTGTTGTTGTTGTTGTTAGGTGCCGTCGAGTCAGTATCCGACTCATAGCGACCCTAGAGTCGGTATCCGACTCATAGCGACCCTAGAGTCGGTATCCGACTCATAGCGAACCTCATAGGGTTTTCACTGGCTGTTTCGGGATTGCCTTGGGAGTGGATTGCCAGGCCCTTCTCCCGTTTTGGTGGTGCTGGGAATTGAATTTGGGACTTCAGAGACTGCAGCACAGCACTCTACCAACTGAGCTAAATCCCAGCCCATTTTATGGGTAGTGATATGTTATTGTTGTGAGGTGCCATTGAGTTCGTCTCATAGTGACTCTACATACAACAGAGCTAAACACTACCTAACACAGGGCCATGCATCTGATCTTTTTTTTTTTTTTATGTTTAAGTCCATTGTTGAAGCCTTGTGTTAATCCATCTAATTGAGGGTCTTCTCTTTTTTTTTTTTTTAATTGACTTGCCACTTTCCCAAACATGATATCCTTCTCCAGGGATTGGTCCCTCCTGAAAACATGTCCAAAATACATGAGACACAGTCTAACCATCCTTACTTCTAAGGAGCACTGCTTCTGGGACAGATCTGTTGGTTCTTCTGGCCGTCCATGATATATTCAGTATTCATATCCAGCACCATACCTCAAAAGCATCAATTCTCCTGTCTCTTTATTCAGCGTCCAGCCTTCACAAGCATATGATGCAACTGAAAATACCATGGCATGAGTGAGGCAAACCTTTGTGTCAGTGTTATATCTTTACTTTTCAACACTTTAAGAAGGTCTTTTGCAACAGCTTTTCCCAATGCAATGTGTCTTTTGCTGTCTTGACTCTTGCTTCTGTGGGTGTTGATTGTAGAACCAAGTAAAGCAAAATCTCGGACAACCTCAATCTTTTCTCTGTTTCTCATGAAGTTGTGTACTGACCCAGTTATAATAATTTTTGTTTTGTTAATGTTGAGGGGCAATCCATAGGCACCATTCTTGATCTTCATCAGTAAATGTTTCAAATCCTCTTCATTTTCAGCAAGCAGAGTTGTGTCATCTGCATAATACAGATTGTTAATGAGTCTTCCTCCAATCCTGATGCTGAGTTCTTCATAAACTGTCGCTTCCCAGATTATTTTCTCAGCATGAATATTGAATAGGTATGATGGAAAGATACAGTCCTGGACAAACCTTTCCTCAAGTTAAATTAGGCAGTGTTTCCTTGTTCTGTTCAAATGACTGCCTTCTGGTCCACATACAGATTCCTCATAAGTAAAATTAGGTGCTCTGGTATTCCCATTCTTCACAATGTTATCTATAATTTATTGTGATCCACAGAGTCAAATGCCTTTATATAGTTAACAAAACACAACATCTTTCTGGTATTCTCTGCATTCAGCTAATATCCGTTTGATATCAGCAATGATGTCCCTGGTTCCATGTCCCCTTCTAAACCTGGCTTGACTTTCCAGCAGGTCTCTGCCTACATACAGATGTAGTTACTTTTGAATGATCTCTAGCAAAATTCTACTTATATGTGATTTTAATATCATTTGATAATTTCCACATTTGGTAGGTCCCCTGTTTTTTGGGAATAGGCATAAATATGGGTCTCTTCCAGTCAGTTGGATAGGTAGTTTTTTTCCAAATCTCTTGGCATAAACAAGTTAGCACCTCCAGTGCTGCATCTGTTTGTTGAAACATCTCTATTAGTATTCCATTAATACCTGGAGCCTTGTGTTTCACCAATTCCTTCAAGGCAGTTTGTACTTCTTCCCTCAGTACCATTGGTTTCTGATTATATGCATCCTCTTGAAATAGTTGGTCACCTACCAATTCTTTTTGTTATCATGACTCTATATTCATTCAATCTTCTTTTGATGTTTCCTGCATCATTTAATATTTTACCTGTAGAATCCTTCATTATTGTCACTTAGATTTGATTTTTTTTTAATTCTTTAAGCTTGAGAAAAATAGAGCATGTTCTTCCTTTTTGGCATTAGCTGCTTATTTTGTACAATTATGATGGGAGGAGGATTGAGGAATTTAGTGGCCATTAAAAAACTTCTATCTTGGACTAATTTAGGGCAATCTACTTGGGACTTGGGAGTCAGGGACCTGATATGAAGTTTCTTCATCAAAATCACCAGATACCTTTTACTTAGCTTCAGGGGATTTGGTGAGTTAAGGAGATTGGTGGGTGTTATGGTTTAGATCTTAAATGTGTCCCCCAAAGGTCATATATTCAAGGATTGGTAACCAGCTGGTAGCACTATTGGGAGGTAGCAGAATCTGTAGAAGGTGGGGCCTAGTGGGAGGAAGTTAGGTAATTTGAGGTGTGCCCTTGAAGGGGATATTGGAACCCATTGCCCTTTCCTCATTGCTTCCTAGATACCATGAAGTGAAAAGATTTTGTCTGCAATGTGCTTCCACTATGTTGTAATGCCTCACCACAAGCCCAAAGCATTGGGGCTTAGTAACTGTGTACTAAAACCTCTGAAACTGTGAGCAAAATAAATCTTTCCTTCTTGATGTTGTTTCTTTTTCAGTTTCTTTGTTACAGTGACTGGTAGCTGACTAATACACTGGGGGTTAAAATTTCTTCAACTCACTATTTAGCATTGCATCTGGAAAGAAAACCACCATATAATAAATTATAGGTATTTAATAAAAATATACAGTCCATTCTTCCATTTACAAAATTTAATAAGGATAAAACTGTTACCATAATTATCGAGGGTCTTGGATTTAGCTCAGTTGGTAGAGTGCCGCTCTGCTGTCTCTGAGATCCCAAGTTTGATTCCCAGCACCACAAAAAATGGGAGGAGGATGCAGCAAACCACTCCCAAGGCAATCCCGAAGCAATCAGCCATTGAAAACCCTATGAGGGTCGCTATGAGTCAGACATGACTCGATGGCACCTAACAACAACAACATAATTATTATATATTCCTGAGTCTAATCCACACATGTTCAACAGTCTTAGAGGACCACAACATAAGATGTGGGTAAGAATACTGTGTGGATTGGATTCATATAAGAGCTGCGAGAATATATGGTATACTTCCCACTGATTACACTACGCGGGCCACTATCATCAAAGGTAAAGAGAGAATATGTTATATTGTACTCCTCTGTGGATTTTGCTTTCCCTTTCTTCTCCAACTGAAACCTGGTGCTCTCTCATGCTGTTGTTTTGTCTGTAGCTCTCGTAAGTATAGTTTTTGTGTTTGTTTATTTCCTTTTTAAACATAATACTTATTTATTATTTACTTATTTATTTGCCATATTTGGGGGTTGAATTCAGGGTCTTGCACATATTTTGCAAGTGTTCTATCACTGCACCTCTAGCCCATTTTTTATTTTTTAGTTTTGAGTCAGGGTCTCACCAAGTTACACAGGCTGTCTCTGACTTTGAACTTGTGATTCTCCTGCCTCAGCATCCCATGTCACTGAGGTTACAGGTATGTGCCACCATGCCTGGCTTGACTTGATCTTTCATACTTGTACTGCTGGGCCTAGAGTAGTGTAGATGTCCTACTTGCTCATCATTGTCTCTTTTGTTCTCCTATAACTCTATAAAACCATATGATTTTGAAAATAATTTCATCATACTGTATCACTCACTATCTCCCATGTTTAGTCACCTAATGTTCTCACAGGTCACAAGTGCTCATTTTTTGTGGACGTTTTCTTTTGGCTAACTGTTACTCTCTTCAATATTATTCCATTATAATTGCTGATGTATTTAAACATATATATATATATATATATATATGTATGTATATATATATATATATATATATATATATATATATATATATATATATTTCTCTAGTTCCATGGAGCTTATTCTCCAATTTACTCAGACTTCTTTCCTGGGTCATACTGGTAACCTTATCACTTCTAATAACAATATTCATTATCTTAATTTCCAGTATCTGGTATCATGGCTGTACTTATTACCTTACCACCTCATTATCTCTAATACCTAAATTAAAAAATCCTTCAAATGCACTGGGGTAGTCAATCCTTTGATTTTATCATCATAAATCTGATTGTCAATCATTATAATTTTCCTCTTACATATGCTCTTCAACAAATTGTGCTTTTCTCACTTTGTATATTTGGCTCATTAAATATTAACTTAGTTAATTCCAGTGGAGGGAAAAATGTTCCTATTCTCCAAGTTCACAAAAGAAAGTAGAAGACAGGCTCTTTTATTGTCTCAAAATAGGTAACCATACAATCAAACTTAATCAATCTCAATTGATCACAACTCCACTTCACTTGTGATTTGGAAGGTCAATTCCTAACTTCTATCCTTAAGTTCTGTTTATCCCACAAGACTCTCTCATATATCCATCTGTCTATTCATCAACTCTTTGGTTTATTGCTCTATTCCACAAAGTATTCCCTTAACTGGTATATAGTGACAATCACTTTTGTAACAGCTATATGTTAAAGGCAATCTTTTCTCTTGACTCAACTTCCCATTTAGTCTAAGCCTCTACTGTCTCAGCCAATTGTGGCTGGAGAAAATATACAACCATGATAACCAATCTCTCTTTAAATATATGGTCACCAACTTTATATAAGCCCTTCACGATGTAAGGAAACAGACCATTATTGCGTTATTTACGTCTTCCCTTTTCTTAGGCTATTATTATTTGTGTTTTTTCTCTCTCCTCAAACCTCCAGCATCAATTCCTCCATGCTTATTTCCAACTGAATTTGCTTTCCTATTTGCTGAAAAATATTGAAGCAATCAGAAGACATCTTCCTCAAATATCTAGCATCCATCTTTATGGACTCAACCTTCTCTCCTGTTTTGTGGATGTTCCTAGCAAAGGTCAATTCTTCTACTTGTGCAGTGACCCCATATCTTCTCATTGGTTCAGAGGAGAGTATCTCAGCCATTCTTCAATTCTTCCCTGACTCTCCTGTTACAAGAATTTTTCCTCTCTAGTGCATCATTTGGGGCTAGGGTTTAGTTCAATTCATAGGGTGGTACTCTGCACTCTCTGAGGCCCTGAGTTTGATCCACAGCACTGCAAATATGGGAGAAGGATCTGGTAGCCCACTCCTGAAACAATCAGCTATTGGAAACCCTATGAATAGCAGAGAAGCACTGACATAGTACCAGGTGTAACACAGTGTTGGGAAGTGTTTTGTTCTGTTGTACCTAGGGTTGCTATGAGTTGGACCTGACTCGACAGCACCTAACAACAGTGCATCATTTGCATTAGTGTATAAATATTTCAAGAAAAATATCCTCTCTTGGTCACAATTTTTCCTCTACGGTTTATTTTTTCCTTTGGTTTAAAGCAGAATTCTTGCATGGAATACTGATTGTCATTTTTTCAACATTTTCATGGTTTTCTTTTAATTGTTTCACGTATTTACCCAAATCACATCTTCTTCATCCATGTATTTTTGTTAAAACTGTTGTTATCAAGGTCACTAATGACTTCTCTATGCGGAGATTTTTTTGTTCAGTTTAACAATTATTATGTGTGAAATATTATCAGATAGGTATTGTCAAGCAAGGAATTTTCCCTTGAACTTTGTTCAGACTGATAAATCAGCAGCCCACCTAATTACTTGAATGTCTCAAATGCATTTTAAACATTACATGTTCAAAACTGAGCTCTTAATAGTTTACCCTAACCAGCCTCTTTGGTGGCCTTCTTTATCGGCAGTTAGAAGAAATTCAGTTGTTGTAGTTGTCCTTCATTTCTCTGTTTGTCTTAATCTCCTCCTCTGGTCGTCAGAAAATCCTATAGGCTCTTTCTACAAAATATCTAAAATTTGACTAATTTCACTTCTGCCACCAGCACCATTTTGATCCAGTGTACCATAATCTCTTTCTAGACTACTAAAATAGCCTCCCTCCTCCAGTCTATTCTGAACTCAGCAGAGTGATCTAGCTAAACTATAATTTCAATTTCATCTCTTCTCTGCCTAAAATTCTTAGTAGCTTTCTATCTCACCCTGAGAAAAAGTCAATAGCTTGCGGGGCTCTAAAAATTATGGCCCCTCATTATTTCTCTGTCTTCTCCTTCCTAATTCTCTCCTTTTCTCTATCCCTCTGACTCTTTTATTATTTCAGATAGGCCCTTAGTGATTTTGTGCATACTATATTACTGTAATAATCTCTTCCCATCCAAATTTACATGCTAATTCTGTCAATTACTTCAGATAGTTATTTAAAAATAATCCTTGTTGGCTAACACTGCTGTTCCCACTCTATTTGAATTCCACTCCCCCAAATTCCCTATCCCCATTCTGGACTTATTTGTTAAAGAGCTACATATTGTATATATTTTATTTGGTGTCTATCTCCCTCACTTGGACAACTGAAAGAACATATTCTATCCAGTGGATTTTCAATACATTTTGGAATATCTGATAGTCCTTCAGATTCATCATAAGTAATATTTATAGTTTGAATTCTTATTTGTAAGGAGCACAAAAACCTTCAGAAATTGATGTACATTCTATTTCATGATCTTTCTTAGAATTACTAACAGGAATTTTGAATTATTTCCCTTGGACTCCCACAAAACAATTCCATGACATTGGTCACATTATCATTTTCTTCTAATCATCC
>VMDO01033064.1:0-18289 GCA_007922755.1 Pedetes capensis
GTACCTACTTTGAACAGTTCTACTATATCTTAAAATGTATTTTACATTTATATTCAAACCAATATTTCTTAAGAGGGTGGTTTACTCTCAAAAGTACAAAGATATAAACAGATTTTGAATAAGATGAATAACAATGGATTTGGAATAAACTTTATAGTAATTAACTGACATGAAATAGTACAATAAAATGAATCAGTAAATACAATGTTTATAATGATGAGTTCTGAATTTTATGGATTTTTGACTTGGAAATATGCTAGGTTATGCTTCACAATGGGGCTGGGATTTAGCTCAGTTGGTAGAGCGCTGCGCTGCAGTCTCTGAGGTACCGAGTTAATTCCCACCACTGCAAAAATGGGAGAAGCACCTGGCAATCCACTCCCAAGGCAATCCTGAAACAGTCAGCCATTGAAAACCCTATGAAGGTCGCTATGAGTCAGATACCTACTCGATGGCACCTAACAACAACAACAACAATTCTTCACAATACAGGTTCAATGTCCATAGATGTTGTTGTTGTTGTTAAGTGCCATCGAGTCAGTATCCCACTCATAGCAACCCGACATACAACAGATGAAACACTATTGTCAGTGCTTCTCTGCTGTTCATAGAGTTTTCAATGGCAGATTGACTTTTGGGAGTGGGTTGCCAGGTCCATCTCCCAAACCTACAGCACCTGGTGTTACCAGGTGGTCTCCCATCCAAGTACTAACCAGGCCCAACCCTGCTTAGGTTCCTTTATCTGACAGGATATGATGCCACAGGGCTATAACTGCAGGCTAAATTAATTCTTCTCTGTTAGTAAAATGATTCATAGCATTTGAAAGATAGGTTAATAAAAAAAACAAGTATAAGTAATGAGGGTAAAAATTTATAGATTTGAGTAAAATTTCAAAGTTTTCTTATACCTTTAAAATATTCTAATGGGATTAAAATATAACTTTATAATCTTATTGTTGTTGCTATGCACTATCAAATTGGGCCTGACCCTATGTACAATAAAATGAAGTACTCACTGATTCTGTTTCAGGTACATGCTCTTTTATGCATTTAAGTCTATTCTTGCAGCTACTGTGTCAATCGACATAGTTGAAGGTCTTCCTTTTTTTTTGTCAACTCGCCCTTCCCCAAATATGATGTCCTTCTTCAGGGATTGGTCCATCCTGACAACATGTCCAAAGTATGTAAGATACAGTCTAGTTATCCTTGCTTCCGAGAAACACTTTTTTTGCACTTCTAGGACAGATCTGTTGGCCCTTTTGGCAGTCCACAATATATTCCATATTCATCTCCAGCACCATAATTCAAAAGTAACAATTCTTCTTCTGTCTTCCTTATTCACTGTCCAGCTTTCACAACCATATGATGTGACTGAAAAATACTATGGCATGAGTCAGGTGCATCTTCCTCTTCAATGTGACATTTTTATTTTTAAACACATTAAAGAGCTCTTTTGCAAAAACTTTTCCCAGTGGAGTATGTCTTTTGATTTCTTGACTGATGTTCCCATGGATTTTGATTGTAGAGCCAAGTAAAGTGAAATTATGGACAACAGCAATCTTTTCTCCATTCATCATGAAGTTTGTACTGACCAAGTTGTAAGGATTTTTGTTTCCTTGATGGTGGTGTGCAATCCATACTGAATGCTGTGTTCTTTGATTTCCATCAGTAAATGTTTCAAATCATCTTCACTTTAAGTAAACAAAGTTCTCTCTTCTGCATAACACAGATAGTTAATGAGTCTTCCTCCAATCCTGATGCTATGTTCTTCTTAATAAAGTCCAGTTTCTCAGATTATTTGCTCAGCATAGAGTTTGAAGAGGTACTCTGAAAGGATATAGCTCTGATACACACTTCCCTTGACTTTAAAACAGGCAGTGTTTCCTTGTTCTGTTCAAACAACTGCATCCTGCTTCATATACAGCTCCTTCTGAAGACAATTAAGAGCTCTGATATTCTCATTCTTTATAATGTCTAGAATTTATTATGATCTACAACCTCAAATGCCATTACACAATCAATAAACCCCAGACATCTTTTTTGTATTCTCTGCTTTCCAATAATATCCATCTCACATCAGCAATGATGTCCCTAGTTCCATGCTCACTTCTGAATCCAACTTGATTTTCTGTAGGTCCCCTATTTATAAATATACTGTTGCAGTCACTTTTGAATAATCTTTAGCAAAATTTTACTTGCATGTGATATTAATGATATTGTTCAAAATTTCCACATTCTGTTAGATCCCCTTTTTGGCATTAGGCACAAATATGAATCCCTTCTAGTCAGTTGGGCAGGTAGCTTGGCATAAACAAGTGAGCACCTCCAGTGCTGCATCTGTTTGTTGACATAGTGACCTGATGTACCACAGAATGAAGCACACCTCCACACTGTGCCATGTTCAGCACTACATCAGTGCTTCTCTGCTATTTGTAGGGTATACAATGGTTGATTGTTTTGGAATTGTTTTAGGAGTGGGCTGCCATGTTCTTCTCCTATTTTTACACCATTGGATATTGAACCCAGGGCCTCAGGAAATGCAGAGCAGTACTATACTAGCTGAACTAAATTCCAGCCATTATATTCATAGTATATATTAGGTAAAAGAGTGGTCTTATAATCTATTTTAACTAATTTGATCACAGAATTTTGCACACAATCAATTCATGGATCAAGGATTAGTTCAGACTTTACATCTTATAAAGTTACTGAAATCATGACAACAGAAGTGACAGTTAGGTAATCAACATTTGTCTTTTCAGCTATGTCCTACATAGATAATGTACACATACACATTCGTTTTCATTAAATACTTCAGTTCCTCTGTGGAGCTACTATGGAAAATTTATCTTGGAAGAGGAAAAACTTACCATGCATACAATCTGATATAACTCATGAAAACAACTGAAGAAATAGTTTGGATTTACTGAATTTTGTTACTCCATTAATTATGAAGGTAAAATAATTTTTCTTTGTTTCCCAATGGCTTATTATTCATTATAACAAATACAGCAAGTATGTTAAAGAATATAATTTTATGTATTTGTTAGCCCTTGGGGTCTTTTGCCACCAGGACCTTCAAAGTCTGAAGAATTGAGAGAATTGCTAAGTCAAACTGATGGACTTGTGGGCAGCATGGGGTGGAGTTGCTTGGGGGAAAATGGGTCACATCCTGCAGATGCAGCAATCTAAGCCTGATAATGATCTGCAAAAGAAGCAAGAAGCAAGCTACCTTGTTAGATAGTGAGTGGTGTATTATATAACTAGTTAGATAATGATAAGTGCTGAATAGTGCATTTGGTGACAAGTGTCTTCAATGATGGATTTTACCTTGTTCAAGCAATTGTCACTGAGTACTCTGTCAGCAAATTGCCATGCTTGATTTAACATATCCATTTGTGGATTTTTCCTATATAAACTCTGGATTGCTTGGTGGGGAGAGACTTTGGGTCTATGCCTGTGACCCAATAAAGCATTGCAGAAGTAGACACTAGTCTCCCAAAAATTTTGTCTGGATTGTGGGTGGTAACTTCCTCCTGGGCAGGTCTCTCCACCCTTCAGGTGTACTGGGGTCACAGGGGTTTACAGTATCTTAAAACAAATTAATATGCAAAAAAGTACAATTATTTTAACTAGGCCATAAAAGTACTGAAAGATAAAATGGTACTGCTAAATACATTGCAACCAATGCATATTTATTTATAAAACTACAATTCTCTGTAAACCAAATCAATCCTTATCCTTTTATATATAATTAAGGATCTCTGTATATAAATAGTAAACATATATATATGTAAAATGCAAACAAATATGTCTGTATAATAATAGTATAGATAGTAATTTTTTCCTAGTTTTTCATTAGGTAGGCAAGCTTCAGCAATAGTTCTCAAATTAATTAAAATTCTTGGTCTTCTATAATCTTTCCTTTAATTCACAGAACTACAGAAGTAATATTGAACAATTATTAATTTTGTCATGAGAGAGAACATATTTCATCCTATATTAGCTTTATGCTGAGGATCAAATTTATGCTGAGGCTTATCAAATTGGCTAGAGAGACAAAGGTGAAATAAATGATTGTGCAACTAAGTGTAAAACTTATTTAAAAATTATAGTTTAATGACACATATCTCAGGCTTTGTACCTAAAAGTCATATGAGAAACTTGTCAAAAGAATTTCACAACATATACAGGTACATATGGGAGAAGGACCTGGCAATCCACTCCCAAGGCAATCCCAAAATAGTCAACCATTGAAAACCCTATGAGGGTCTCTATGAGTTGGATACCGACTCCACAGCACCTAACAACAACAACAACAACAACAACAACAACAACATACATGTACGTATACTCAGAATAAATGTGTGTCTCTGTTCCTAATA
This sequence comes from Pedetes capensis, assembly GCA_007922755.1. NCBI lineage: Eukaryota > Metazoa > Chordata > Mammalia > Rodentia > Pedetidae > Pedetes > Pedetes capensis. The sequence continues at coordinate 4,386 of VMDO01033064.1, forward strand.
CACTCACAGTTGGTTCTGAGGCTGACAACTTTAAGAATAAACATTGAAAATCACTGTTTTAAAATCTCCAGGATTCTTTGAAGATGTTGAGCAGAAATCAAAAGGGAAATTGTGATGGAAAAAAATAAGAACTATTATGTAGTTGTTTTTCTTTTTATTCTTTTAATTTTAAAAAAATTGTAAAGAATATTTTAACCTACTCAGATAGGAATTTCTAAATCAAAATTCTCCCATACATCTTTCAGTTTGCCACACTGTGGGGGCTTGTGTGTTGTGATGAGGCTGAAAGCTATACCACTGGTATCTCAGATACCAGCAGGTTTATCCATGGTGCAGAGGTTTTAGCTGAGCTTCAAGATTAAGACAGACTAGGGAGGAGGAACTGGCAAGCCACTTCCAAAACAACAAGCCGTTGAAAACCCTATGGATATCAAAGAAACACTGTCAGATATAGTGCTGGAAAATGAGCCCCCCCAAGTTGGAAGGCATTCAAAAGATTGCTGGGGAAGAATTGCCTCCTCAAAGTAGAGATGACGTTGATGGAAGAAATGGAGTAAAGCCCCAGGGACATCAATTTGCTGATATGGTACAACTCAAAATGAGAAGAAACAACTGTAAACATCCATTAATAACTGGAACATGGAATGTATGTAGTATGAACCTAGGAAATTTAGAAATTGTTAAAAGAGAAATGGAGCACATGAACATTCACATTTTAGGCATCAGTGAGCTAAAATGGACTGGCAGGGGACATTTTGAGTCAGAGAATCATATGGTCTACTATACTGGGAATGATAAACTAAAGAGAAATGGGGTTGCATTCATCATCAAAAAAGACATCTCAAGATCTGTCCTGAAATGCAATGTTGTCAGTGATAGAATAATATCCATACGCCTACAAGGAAGGCCAGTTAATATGACTATTATTCAAATTTATGTACCCACCACTAAGGCAACAAATGAAGAAAGGGAAGATTTCTACCAGCTTGTGTAATCTGAAATAGATCAAACATGCAATCAGGACATACTGATAATCACTGGTGACTGGAATGCAAAGGTTGGAAACAAAGGAGACGGCTCAGTAGTTGGAAAATATGGTGTTGGTGACAGAAACGAAGCTGGAGATCTCATGGTAGAATTTTGTCAGACCAATGACATTTTCATTGCAAATACATTTTTTTCAAAAAACATAAATGGAGACTGTACACATGGACTTCACCAGATGGAACATACAGGAATCAAATTGACTATAAATGTGGGAAGAGATGATGGAAAAGCTCTATATCAAAAGTCAAAACAAGACCAGGTGCTGACTGTGGCTCAGATATTAATTAATATTATTCTCATATGGAAGTTCAAACTAAAGCTCAAGAAAATTGGAACAAGTATACAGAGCCAAGGTATGACCTTGAGTATACCCCACCTGAGTTCAGAGACCACCTGAAGAGTAGGTTTAATGTATTAAACACAAATGAAAAGAGACCAGAGGAGTTGTGGCATGACATACAAGACATCATTCAAGAAGGAAGCAAAAAGTTATTAAGAAGACAAGAAAAAAGTAAACACTAAATTACATGTCAAAAGAGTTGCTGCAACTTGCCCTTGGACGTCCAACACCTAAAGAAAAAAGAACACGTGATGAAGTTAACGATATAAACAGAAGATTTCCAAAGGCAGCTTGAGAAGAAAAAAACAAATATAATAATGACATGTACAAACAGTTGGAGGCAGAAAACCAAAAGGAAGGAACACTCTGTGTTTCTCAAGATTAAGGAAGTGAAGAAAAATTCAAGCCTCTAGCGGCAATAGTGAAAGATTCTACAGGGAAAATGTTAAACGATGCAGGAAACATCAAAAGAAGATGGAAGGAATACACAGAGTCATTATACAAATGAGAATTGGTAGATGACCAACCATTCCAAGAGGTTGCATATGAAGAGGAGCCAGTAGTATTGAAGGACAAAGTGGAAGCCACCTTGAAAGAATTGGTGAAACACAAGCCTCCAGGAATTGATGGAATACCAATAGAGATGTTTCAACACACAGATGTAGCACTGGGGGTGCTAACATGTTTATGCCAATAAACTTGGAAAACAGCTACTTGGCCAACTAACTGAAAGAGATACATATTTGTGCCTCTTCCCAAAAAAGGGGATCAAACTGAATGTGGAAACTATCAGACAATATCATTAATATCACATGCAAGCAAAATTTGACTAAAGATCATCCAAAAGCAACTGCAGCAGTATATAGGCAGGGAATTACCAGAAAATCAAGTGAGATTCAGAAGAGGGAGGGGAACCAGAGACATCGTCACTGATGTCAGGTGGATATTAGCCAAAAACAGAGAATATCAGAATGATGTCTATCTATATTTTATTGACTATGAAAAGGCATTTGACTGTGTGGAACATAATAAGTTATAGGCAACACTTAAGGAAATGGGACTACCAGAACACCTAATTGTACTCATGAGCAACCTGTACATGAACCAGGAGGCAGTTGTTTGAATAGAACAAGGAAACACAGCCTGGTTTAAAGTTGAGAAAAGTGTGTGTCAGGGCTGTATACTTTCACCATATCTCTTCAATTTATATGCTGAGAAAATAATCTGAGAAGCTGAATTTTATGAGAAAGAATGAGGTATCAGGATTGGAGGAAGACTCATTAACAACCTGCATTATGCAGATGACACAACTGGGCTTGCTGAAAGTGAAGATTTAAAACATTTACTGATGAAGATCAAAGGTCACAGCCTTCAATATGGGTTGTGACTAAACATTAACAAAACAAAAATCCTTATGACTGGGCCAGTATGCAACTTCACAACAAATGGAGAAAAGATTGAAGTTGTCCAATATATTGCTTTGCTTGGCTCTATAATCAACACCTGTGGAAGCAGCATTCAAGAAATCAAAATTCACATTGCCCTAGGAAAAGATGTTGCAAAAGATGTCTTTAGAGTATTGAAAAGCAAAGAGGCCACGTTGAAGCGGAAGGTGTGTCTGACTCATGCCATGGTATTTTCAGTAGCATTATATGGTTGTGAAAACTAGACATTGAACAAGGGAGACAGTAGAAGAATTGATGCTTCTGAATTATGGTGCTGGAGATGTCTGTTGAATATACCATGGACTGCCAAAAGAACCAACAGATCTGTCCTAGAGGAAGTACAACCAGAGTGCTCCTTAGAAGCAAGAGTGGCCAGACTCTGTCTTAAATATTTCGGGCATGTATTCAGAAGAGATCAATTCCTGGAGAAAGACATCATGTTTGGGAGAGTGGCAGGTCAACGTAAAAGAGGAAAACCCTCCACCAGATGGATTGACACAGTGTCTGCAACAATGGGCTTAAACATAAATAAGATCATGTGCCTGGCACAGAATTGGGAAGTGTTTCGATCTGCTGTGCATAGGCTCGCTATGAGTCGGACTTGACTTGATGGCACCGAATAACAACAACAACAAAGATGACTGAAATTTAGTTGCCAGTATTTGTTTTTCAAGAGGAAAGTGCATTGAACCATAGAACATTGTTTATCAAGAAGTACACTGTCAAGAATGCAAAAAGAATAAGTGTTTAGATTTCAAGTAAGATGAAGGCTGAAAATGTCCAAAAGAAACAAGAGATCTTTCCTAGAGGAAGTGCAAACAGAGTGCTTCTTGGAAGAATGGCCAGACAGTGTCTTACATATTTTGCACATGTAGTTAGGAGAGATCAATGCCTGGAGAAAGACATCATGTTTTGGACAGTGCAGGTCAACAACAAAAAAGGAAACCTTCCATCAGATGGAATGACAAAGTGTCTGCAGCAATGGGCTTAAACATAAATAAGATCATGTGCCTGGCACAGAATTGAAAAATGTTTTGATCTGCTGTACATAGGGTCGCTATCAGTGGGACTGGACTTGATGGCACCTAAGAAAAACAACAACAAATCAAAATAAGAAAAGAAAGACTGAATTTTTCCTACGTTTCAATGTCAGCTCTGTCTTTTGTATAGTTTGGGGCTGAGTTGCATTAATGAAATTTCTCTGACTCTGTCTATCCCTCTTGTAAACTATGACCAGTAATAATCTTATTAATAAAACACAGTATCATGAGGTATATGAAAAGAATCTTTGGGAAATTTATGTAAATTAAACTATTCCCCAATATGTGATTTGGCACAAATATGATTTTCTAAAAGAGTATTTTAACAAATTAAGGTTTACCTCCAAAAACAATAGTAACCTTTATTTATTCATTAATTATATAGGATTATGAAAAGGAATTATAGTTAATGCTTTATTCTCTAATTTTTATTAATGTTTAAATTGGAAGATATTTGCCAATCTGCTTAATTCCATACTTAACAATTTTATATACTGCCATAGTAGAAATAAACATCAAAACCTTTATTCTAACAGAATTTGATGTTAAGTAGAAACATTTCTAAAAGTTTAGGTGTCTAATTAAGTAGATGTATTTACCTGTGATTAAGATTAAAATCTATGGGAGTTGGGAGGAATATTTAAGTTTCAGATGCAAAATTTATTAATATAACATGTTTCTCTAACTTTACTTCATTCAATTGCAATTTAGCATTTAAAATAATATGTTACATTTTACTTCTAAAGAAGAAAGAGATTTTACTAGTCTTAAATGAATCCATTTGTTTTTGACATGTTTTATTCTTAAATGACAAGGAATAGGTGAACAAGTCCGATGAACCCTCAGGACAATACTAAGGAAGAATTTGTGAACAATTTTATTTAGGGATAACAATAAGGTAAATCCTTCATAATATAAACTATGTCAGTTTCCAATACCACAGTTGTAGATGGAATTGTGCAATACCATGCTAAGAAATGCTTGCAGCCATCTTGTAAACATGAGACTAGTGTCATTTCTCTACATAATTTTTTCATGTGAAATACTGGAACATCTAGGGAGAGTGAGCCATTGTTAGTCCATCTCGTTGATGGGAAAACTTGTAATTCATGGATATTTATTAATGTATTTAATCATCTTTATTGAATATTCTTTCTCATGTGTACAGGATAATATCCTCAAGGTACATCCATGTTGTAGGCTTTTTAGAATCCTGTTCCTTTTTGAAAGCTGAATAATATTCAATTTTAAGTATATAACACATTATGCTTATCTATTTACCTGTCCATAGATGCTCATGGTCCTTCAAAGTCTTATCTAACATGAATAAAGCTACTGTAAGCAAGAGTATACAAATTTCTCTTTGAGATTCTGCTTTGAATATTTTGGGCACATAAGCACAATTGAAGTCACTGGATCACATATTAATTCAATTTTTAAGTTTTGAAGGGATGGAGGTGTAGCTCAGTGGTAGAGTGCTGGTCTAGTGCTTGCCACTTAAGAAAAATAAAGACAAAGAAAAACAGGTGTATGCTATGGCCCTTGTCTATGATCCCCAAAACTCCTGAGACTCATGCATAAAGATGGCAAGGTAAGTTCATGGCCAGAGGTAGCCTGTTCAACTTAGCAAGAGCCTATCTCAAAAAAAAAAAAGAAGGCACTGTAGGTATATCTCAGTGGTGAGGTGCTTGCCTAGCATGCACAAGACCCTGGGTTCAACCCTCAGCACTGAAAAAAAAATTGATTTGGAGAAACCACCATACTATTTTCCATCCTATAGCACTCCCACTAAGTGTGTGCAAAGGTTGTGATGTCACTACATCTTTACTGTATAAAGTACAACACTTGTTGTTTTCTGTTTCTTACATAGTAGTCATCCTAATGGGTTTGAAGTGGTATCTCATTATATTTTTGATTGTCATTTATCTAATGATTAGTGATCTTGAGCCTATTTTTAAATGACTTTTTACCAACAAAATAATTGTAGATTTTATGAGACAGGGTCTGATAATTTCATACATATATAAAACCTGTAATGATCAATTCAGGCTAATGAACATTTCCATCTTTTTAAACATTCTGTAGGTGCTAGCATTGAGAACATTCAAACCCTTTTATTTATTTATAAAAAGTATAGCAAATTGCTATAAACTATAGACATACACTATGCTAGAACATTGCATTTTATTCCTCTTATGTAACTATATTTTCATACTTGTTATAACCCCTCTTCCCTAACTTCCCTGAGGTTAGTTTCATGTTCACATTTCATGTGCCTATTGATTATTTATATAATTTCTTTGGGGAAAGTTTTGTTCAATTCAATTGTCCATTTTTAATGGTGTTCTTTTTATTGTCAATATTGTGTTTTTGGAGTGCTCTGTCAGCTTCTCATACTGTAGAGGCTTGCATGTTGCTATGATGCTGAAAGTTTTTCCACCAGGATTTCACATACCAGCAAGGCCACCCATGGTGGACAGGTTTCAGCTGAGCTTTCAGACGAAAACAGACTAGGGAGAAGGACCTGACAGCTCAGTCCTAAAAAAATTAGCCATCAAAAACCCTATGCATAGCAGAGAAGCACTATCAAATATAGTGCCATAAAATGAGAATCCAGGCTGGAAGACATTCAAGAGACTAAAGGAGAAGAGTTACCTCCTCAAAGTAGAGTTGACCTTAATTACAAAAATGAAGTAAAGCCCCCGTGACCTCCTTTTGCTAATGTGGCATGACTTAAAATGAGAAGAAATATAATGGCTGCATCAATGGGTTCAAACATGAAATTATCATGTACATGACACAGTGTTGGGTAATATATTTTTCCATAGTACAAGGGTCTCTATGAGTTGGACCTGACTCAATGTTACACAACAAACAAAAATCTGTATAGTTTACATACTAAACCCTTATCAGATAAACAATTTGCTAATATTTTTCTCCACCTATGGCTTGCTATCTTACTGTTGTCTATACCTTTAAAATTGTTTTTAATTGTACAAAGGGTTTCATTATGATATTTCAACACACATATATATATAATATATAATATATATGTATATTATATATAGTATATATATAGTAGTTTAATAATATTTATCTTCTCTAATGCTCTTTAATACTCTTTATTAAAGGGTATTAAATTATCCTCCTCATTCCACATTCCTAATAGTGTCACTTTTGCTTTCATGGATTTCCCCACCCCTAGATCCTACAGATTGAAAAAGTATGTATGCTTATTTTTATAAGACTTGCTTATTTCACTTAACAGGATCTCCAGTTCTATGCATCTTCCTGCAAAAGATATAAATTCATTTTTCCTTATGGCCAAATAAATATCCATCATGTACATATGACATTTTCTTTATACATTCATCTATGGATGAGCCCCTAGACAGATTCTTTAATTTGGCTGTTGTCAATACTGAAACAAGAAACACGGACGTGCAAGTATCACTATGGTAAGCTGACTTTGATTCTTTTGAGTATTTACCCACAAGTGTTGTAGCTGGATTAAATTGAAGTTCTATTTTTAATTGTTTGAGAAAACTCCATGCTTAGTGACTGGACTAATTTACATTCCCATCCTCAGTGTATATGTGTTCCTTTCTGTCTGTATCCTTAATAGCATTTGTTATTTTTTGTTTCCTTGATGATAGTTATTGTGTCTGGAATTAGATGGAATCTCAATGTAGTTTTGATTTGCATTTCCCTGATGACTAAGGATGATAAACACTTCTTATATAATATATTTAGTATTTTATTTTCTTCATTTGAAAACTGTCTGAGTTCATTTGCTCATTCTTTAATGAGATCATTTGCTCCTTTGTGTTCTTCATATACTCTGGAAAATAATCTCCTGTTGGTTGAATAGCTGACAAAGATCTTCTCCCACTCTGTAGGCTGTCTTGTCTCTGTGTTGATTTTTTTCTCTTGCTGTGCAGAAGCTTTTGTAGTTAATGCAATCTCATTTGTCAATTCTTGCTCTTATTTCCTGAGCTATTACAGCCCTATTCAGAAAATCATTATCTATGGCTATGTAGAATGAGTTTAGAAGTACTCTTTCCTTTTCTTTTATATGGAATACTTTGAGAAACATTACTGTTATTTCTTTATTTCTTCATTCAAACTCTGATAGAATTCAGTAGTATGACCATTCCATAATGAGCTTTTCTTTCTTGGTAGGCTATTCCTAATTCATTATAGATCTGTTTAAGTTTTCTATCTCCTCTTTTGTTAACATGTTTAGGTCACATGTGTCTATTAAGTGACCCATTTTTTCTAGGTTTTCTAATTATGTTGGAGTATATTTTCCATATATACTCTAATGATCATCTGTATTATTTGATGTCTATTTCAATGCCCCCCCCTTTATCTTTAATTTTGCTAATTTCAATCTTCTTTTCCCTCTGGTTAGTTAGGGAAAGGGTCTATCAGTCAAGATTATGTTTTCCAAGAACTAACTCTTCATTTCATTTATCTATTATATTGGTTTTTGTTTTCCATTTCATTAATTTCACCACATACATACAATATACTTTGATTGTATTTATCCCCACAATGATCACTGCTCTTTATTATTTCTTTTCTTCTACTCATTTTGGGTTTGATTTTTTCTTATCTTTCTAAAAACTTGAAGTGAATTTTTACATTATTTATTTGAGATCACTTTGATTATTTTTATATAGTTGCTCATAAATGTCTCTCTTAGTACTCCCTTTGCTGTACTGCATGTTGTTGTTGTAACGTGCTATCTAGTATGCTCTGGCTCATAGAGGCACTCTGTACTAAAGAATGAAACACTACCTGACACTATAGCATGCATGGCACTATGTCAGTTCTTCTCTACTATTCAAAGGGTATTCAAAGGACTGATTTTTTTGTTTGTTTGTTTGAGGAGAGTGGGCTTCCAGGTCCTTCTCCCAAACCTACAGTACTTGGTATTCCATGGTGGCCTCCCATCCGAGGACTAAACAGTCTTACCCTGTGTACTTCTGAGATGTGATGGCATTGGATGCCATGGTGGTATGGCTGTAGTCACTGTACACCACAGATTCTGACAAATAATGACTTTATTTTTTATTGATTTTATGAAATTTTTATGCAGAGCCCAATTTCTTCAATAATATACTGGTTATTCAAAAATACATTTTTCTCTCTTAATGTGTTATGTATGTTTTGCAGTTTCCCAGGCTGTTAATCTCTAGTTTTATGTGACTAGGATCTGTTAAGATGCATGAAATCATTTCAAATTTTGTATTTTTTAATAATTATTTTATAAGCCCCCAAGTAATTTTATTTGGAAAAAGTTCCAAGTACTGGTAACATGTGTTCCATAGCTTTTGGATGGAATATCATATAGCTATCTCTTAAGTCATCTTGATCTATAGGACAGATTACCCCTGAAGTTTCTTTCTTCTTTTTTTGTGGTACAGATGATCTAGTCATTGATATGAGTATGGTGTTAAAACCTCCAACTATAATTATATCTGGACTTATCTCTCCTTTTATAATCAGTAGTCTTTGTTTCATGAAATTTTGTGTGCACATTTTCAGTGCATATATATTCAAAACCATATTTTATTGTTGGATCATACTCTTTTTCATGATATGGTGACCTCTCTAAGTTTAGTTTGAAGTCTACTTTGAAAGATGAGTATAGCTGCTCTTGCTTTCTTCCAGATTTCATTTGCTTGCTGCATTCTTCATTCTTCCACTTTCAGTCTATATTTTTTTGACAGTCAATTTTTTCTAGTGGGCAACAAAGATTTGGATTTTGGTTTTCATCCAATCAGCCAGTTTGCAACTTTTAATTGGAAGGTTAAATCCATTTACATTTAGGGTAATTATGGAAAGGTATGTGCTGATTCTTATAATTTTGTTTACTTTTCTAATTGGTTTGTTTACTATTTTATTCTTTTCTTCCTCCTTTATTTATTTTAGGAGTTTGATGTTTTACTGTGTTGGACATGTTTTATTATTCCCTAGTTATCAGTTCTTCAGCTTTTTATCTCATAAAATTTATTCTTTCCTGAGATCTCATATATGTGACTGCGATTCTTCCTCCTCTGTGTGTAGGATTTCTTTTAAGTGTCTGCTGCAATTATGGCTTAGTGGTCATAAATTGAGGGCTGTATGCTAAGGCAAAATGGAAAGCAAGCTTTAAGATTCGAAACCTAGCACTCTGTGAAAGCATAATATTAAGATGAGAGATCTGAATTCTGTGCAGCAACCAGACACCAGAGAAAGCTTCCCCACCATACCTCTTAGCTTGCTCACAGATGCTTGATGTGAATCATCTTATGAGTGGGCTTATAATCAAACCTTTCTGACAAGGAGAGCAGAAGATCTTGCATTTCACATCTCTTAATCTCAAAGACCTCCCCAATTCCACTGGCTAAGTGGATGACAACACTAATGATCCCTGTAGACCAAGTTTACTGCATGTGACTGGGATTCATATTCACAGATACTTAGGTTCACTTCAGTGGGAAGTGCATGCCATGCTGTAGAGGGAAACTGAGGGTGATTATATCAGTGAAATTGTGCCCTAACTCTGGTAAGACAGTGATCAACTGTGTGGAAATATGAGCAGAAATACTAAGATGGAGACCTGAGAACTGCATGGCCAGGGCACACATGCCTTGTGCCTTGACTCATTAGTGCAGATTGCTATGGTTGGTCTGCTTTATATGCTTTCACAAGGCCAGGGACATTTAGCAGAAAGCATCCCTGCCTCAGGTTTCCATTCATTATTGGTTTCTAACCTCATCCAGCTGTGGTCAGAGAAGATAGTTCATATGAATTTTAACTTTGAAAATATGTTGTGTCTTAATTTTTGGCCTATATTATATATGGCATATTGTATAAAATTCCCCAAGTACGCTTGAGAAGAGGATATCTTCCATTATTTTGGCAGTAGAATATTCATTTATATATATATATATATATATATATATATATATACATATATATACATATATATATACATATATGTATATACATTATATATGTGTGTGTATACATATCTTAAATATAGTCAGTTGCTATTTGTATATGCACTATAGCTTTTTGTTTCTCATTTCTTGCATTTCTTCTTTTATATTTATTTGATTTTTGTAATGAAATGTTTTATACCCCTTCTGATTATCTTGTTTTGTTATATTCTGCACCCTTTTCTCAATTATCATGAGCATTACATTTGACATATTTAAGTTTTAGTCATCTAATTTGAAGCAAAATCATCTTAACTTCAATAATATACAATCTTTCCTGTTACATCTCTAGTCTCACTTTTTTAGTGTCTGATATCTTAAAATTACACCCTCATACATTGTAACCAATAATGTAAGTTAATAATCAATTTTTAAAGCACTGATCTGTGAAATTGTGTATAAAATGAAATGTGGATATACAAACCTAAGTTAAAATAAACTAGCATCTATATTTGCCCCAGTACATTTATCATCTTTGCAATCTTTATTTTTTCATACATATTTGAGCATTTGTCTACTGTCCTTTGATTTCAACTTGGAATATTTTGTCTAGCATTTCTTGCAGGGTAGTTCTAATGATACAGAATTACAGAGTTTCTTCTGTTTTTGTTTAACTGAGAATACTTTAATTTCTCCATCACTTTCAAAAGGTGCTTTTTTTTTTTCTTTTCTTTTCTTGTTATTTTTGCCAGGTTTAGGATTCCTAGATCCCTAGTTGTTTGGTTGGTTTTGGTTGTTAGTTGTTTTTTTTTGTTTTGTTTTGTTTTGTTTTTCAGTTAACACCTTAAAAATATCAGCATCCAGGATTTGATGAGAAATCTATTGATAACATCATTGAGAATACCTTGTATGTGATGTGCCACGTTTCCCTTGCTACTTTCATAATTCTTAGTTTTTTAAGATTAATGTTCATATTGGTGTCTTTCCCCAAATTTGGAACAATTTTAGTGAATATTCCTTTAACATCTGCTATGCTCCTTTTTCTTTCTTTTTTCTGTTTGTAGGAGTCTCATAATCATCTACTGATTTGCTTGTTGTTCCATAGATCTCTCTTGCTTTGTTCACATTTTTCAAATATTTTATTTTCAGTTCCTCAGGCATAACTATTTCATTTATCATATATTCAAGCTCACCAATTCTTTTTTCTACCTTCTCAAATCTCTCTTTAATTCTTTCTAGACCTTTTTTCACTTTAGTTATAATATCCAGTATCAGAATTTCTCATTGGTTTCTTTTTATGTTTTCTATCTTCTTATAAATATTTCTATTTTGGTCATTCATTAATTTTTTACTTCAAAAATTAGTAAGTTAGCATTTTGAACAACTTTAAGACAAGTGTTTTACACACAACAATACTCTTTTTCTAGTAGATCTTCCATCAAGTCTTCCATTGTTTGTATTGTTTTATGTTTTTCCTGTGAATGAACATCTTTCCCTGTTTCTTTATTAGCCTTGTAATTTTTTCTTGCCACCTGGAAATTGGAATCTAATAATAATTTGGTCAATGTGGGAATTAAATTCTCACTCTTTCACAGGTTTTGCTTTTTTCATTTGTTTTGATTTGGTTTTGCTTTGTCTTGTGTTTATTGATACAGATGGTATCAGTGTTGTATATTAGTATGAGATACAAACTTAAGATCTTTTCAGTCTTTTATGGTCCTGCATCTTTTCATTGACATAGTTTCCCCTGTATGCCGTAAAATTTGAATCTTCTAGTCTTTTTCTTTTTTCTCTTTTTTCGCTCTCTCTCTCTCTCTCTCTCTCTCTCTCTCTCTTTTTTTTTTTACTTTTTGAGACAGGGTTTTGCTAAATTTAAATTATGCAGACCACCTTTGATCTTGAACTTGTGATCCTCCTGCCTCTGCCTCCCAAGTTGCTGGGATTACTTGTGCCACTGTACCAGGCTTAAATCTCCTAGTCTTTAGTGTCTGACTTCCAAAAGTAAGGAAATGGAAAGATATGGAGAAAAGCATGCTGGTCTTCTACATCCTCAGGAAGTCACATCAGCCACAGGAGGAGGGGTTGTATCAAGTTTGAGATGTGTACAAAATGGTTTCCTGCCTTTGTAGCTGGACTTCAATAACAAGAAGCAACAATCAATCAATTTGAAGAAAGATCATAGAGTTTTTATAGTCCCCCATACCTATAACCTACTTGCAAACTGCATAACTTCCTTCCATAGAACTGGAAACAAAATAACTATAGGTAAACTAAGAGGTGAAAATAATCAATGTTAAATTCAATTTACTGTCCTACCTTTTACACTGGAAGCAGCAGAGCATCTGTTAAGACACATTTAGAGGTGTCCTTTACTAATCTCTTGGCTCCATTAATTCAATCAAATTAAAAATCAAGATTAACTATTTACCAGTTATTGTTACACACCATCCATTTGAGACCCAAAAATATGGGCCCTCAAGGGGTTGTTAATGGTTGATTGTTTTGGGAATGGGCTTCCACATCTTTCTCCCATTTTCCTGGAGCTGAGCATCAAACCCAGGGCCTCAGAGAACACAGAGCAGCACTCTAACAACTGAGCTAAACCCCAGGCAGCTATTACTCTACTCAAACCAAATCAAATAATTTTACCACTTTCTAGAAAATCTCAAAAACATACAGAAGACAATATCAACTAACTTATGTTCCTAATTTTGTAATATACATATCTTTTTCAAAAGGCCAGAATGCAAATAAACAATATGTTGTTGTTTTTGTTAGGTGCCGTCGAGTCGAGTCCGACTCATAGTGACCCTATGTACAGCAGATCGAAACACTTGCCGATTCTGTGCCAGGCAAACCATTTTATTTATGTTTAAGCCCATTGATGCAGACACTCTGTCCATCCATCTGGTGGAGGGTTTTCCTCTTTTCTGTTGACCTGCCACTCTTCCAAACATGATGTCCTTCTCCAGGGATTGTTCTCTCCTGACTACATGTCTGAAATATGTAAGACGCAGTTTGGCCATTTTTGCTTCCAAGGAGCACTCTGGTTGTACCTCTTCTAGGACAGATCTGTTGGTTCTTTTGGCAGTCCATGGTA
>VMDO01033065.1:0-18352 GCA_007922755.1 Pedetes capensis
TGCTAAAGGACTGTGTTGTCAGAAAAGCTGCAAGACCAGAGGTTGGCCTCAAGCTGATACAGCAAAAGAAGCTGGAATGGAACAAGGTTGTCTGGGAGTAAGAGGAAACAGAGTATGGACAGCAAAACTTAGCAGGTCCTGGGAGTTATTGAAATCAGCCAGGAACTTCTATGCTTTATGTTTCTAACTTATCGATTGCCTAAATAGTTTGGGTTTGCTTAAAGAATTAGAGAAAGGACAGATATTATGGAAGATGAGATTATATTTTGTAGCCATTTCAAGTATTCCCAACCACTGCGGTTGTGAGTAGGCAGTCAGAAAGCTTTGCTAAGGAGCACTAAGTTGTGGGTGGATAAGGTCATTAATAAATGCTCTCTTTTGTATTACAAAGGTCTCAACAACAAGAATTGAATACTCAGAAATTTTGTGGAAGACAGAGTGCAGGGTATGGATGTCCAGGCCTGAGCCCACTGGTTTTATCTGATTGCCATTCTTCAGATGATGAACAGAGATTGAATTTAGTCACATAACAAAGGCTTAGCAGAGTGCTCTCCAGAACTAGGATAGGAAGTGAGGATGCTTTCAGAAATTTGGTGTAGTGATAGATAAGAGCTCAGGCTGGGAACAAGCCTGCCTGGGTTTGAGTCTTGGCTGTGGAACTTACTACAAAAGTAATGATATAAATTCTAAGGAAAATATAATATTGTTTTGAAAGAGTACTATATAATTTATTTCATGGCTATGATACATAATGCTAACAAATACTTGTATGTGTGTTAATTATATTTATATACATATATCATCTTAGTGAACATATAAATACTTCTTTTTAATTAATTAATTAACTTTCTTTTTACTGTACTTAGAGGTTCGATCCATAGCCTCATACATACTTTGCAAGTGCTCTATCACTGGGCTGCACCAACAACCCATTTTTTTTGTTGTTATTTTACGTCAGAATCTCCCTAAATTATACAGGCTGGCTCTGGCCCACAACCCCCAATCCTCCTACCTCTGCCTCTAGAGTCTCTGGGATTAGAGGTGTGTGCTACTGTGCTAGGCAAAACACTTTTATGCTGAGGTCAATTTGTGACAGAGGGTATGTGTAATTGATGGATATGACTCCAGTTCAGTATTAAAGGATGCCTTCACAAAATACAGCACTTCTTTGCAACAACCCATCTCTGTCACTCTTGACTGATATAAAGTCTTCACCTAATTTCTCTCATTCTAAATTCACAGCCATGGCTTTGTCTGCCACTTTTTCTTTCCTAACTTGACCCTTTCCTTTCAGGCATGCTTATCCTAATGCCAAAACTCTTGTTCAGAATCTTGGTATTTTATTACTCATCTGTAAGTCCCCCTGCCTGCCGCCATAGCACTATGGCATCTGATCCTGTCAGATTTCAGAAACTAAGCATGGTCTGGCCTAGTTAGTACTTAGATGGGAGACCACCTGGGAACACCAGATGTTGTAACCTAGGGAGAGGGACCCAGCAACCCACTCCCAAAAAATCAATCCACCATTGAAAACCCTATAAATAGCAAAGAAGCACTGACAATAGTCTTTTACCTTTTGTACGTAGCATCACTATGAGTCCCACACCAACTCATGGCACCTCACAAAAACAACAACCTAAGTCCCTCTAACTTATTCTCTCTCTTTTCTTTCTTCTCTTGTTCTCACTAGTCCCTGATGAAGTGTTCATGGGAAGTTACTACACCTAACTGGTCTAATTATCCTGTGGCCATCTCTTCTGTACTTACTCCCACTTTGTGGGCTTTATGTACATTCAGGACCTCGTAGATACTTTGCAAGTTCTTTATCAGTGGGCTGCAATCTGAGCCCATTTTTTTTTTTTTCTTTTCAGACAGGCTCTCGATAAATTACATAGGCTGCCTCTCGCTTAGAACACTTGATCTTCCTTCCTCAGCCTCTAGAGTCACTGGGATTACAGATGTGTGCTGCCATGCCTATCAATTCATTACCTTTTAATTATGCCTAGGCCTTTTTATTTTATTTTGCTTTTAGCTGTGCTCTTACTAGACTCTGAATTCTTCAAGCCCAACACCATCACAAATTCACTTTTTTATTCTAAGAACAGCTAGGCAGAGTGGCTGAAATAGAATGGATGATAAATATTGCTCAATGAATAATTGAACAAATAATTAAAATTATCTGTATTTATTTGAACATTGAGCATCCTGCTATTTATTATTGTTGTTATTAGGTACCTTTGAGTGAGTGTCTGACTCATACCAACCTGACATACAAGAAGAAAAACAGTATTGTTAATGCTTCTCTGTTATCCATAGGCTTTTCAATAGTGGATTGTTTGGGGGGAGTGGGTTGCTGGATCCTTCTCCCAAGCCTACAGCATCCGGTGTTCCTAGGCAGTCTCTGATCCAATTACTAACCACGACCTACCCTACTTAGCTTCCAAGATCTGATGGGATAGGACGACACAGTGGTATGGCTGCAGACTGCTGTTTGTTATAATTAAATATAAAATGTTGTTAGTTTTTAATTTTTTCTTGCTGTATGGAGGTTGTACTACTTCATCATTATCTTAATAATATTACTGGTATTTGTTGATTAGATACTACTATGTGTGTGTATATGGAGATGATTTAGGATTAATGTATGTGTTTGATGTTTAAGATTCTTGCATGATATAAAATATTTCTTTCCATTCATGGTGTATTACTTAGACTGTTTTACTGCATCTTCACACTCATTCCCATATTGACTTTTAGTTATTTAGCTTAGTACTACTGTGTAGGCTATTTTTATTTCATCTGTTACTGAGGTTTCTGTAACCATGATTTAAATATAAAGAAGATAATCATAACTCATTTTCAATTTAAATCACCCATATTTTTTTTTAGTTGAAATCTCTGGTGAGTGTGTGCTATTAGAGATAGAATTGAAATTGATAAAAATCAATTTAATGTTTTCCCATACCTCTGGAGCCCCCGAAGGGAGTAAAAATATCATAAATTCTCATATTAACTAAGGCTGGGATTTAGCTCAGTTGGTAGAACACTGAGCTGCAGTCTCTGAGGTCCCGAGTTCAGTTCCCAGCACCGCAAAAATGGGAGAAGGACCTGGCAATCCACTCTCATGGCAATCCCAAAACAGCCATTGAAAACCCTATGAGGGTCGCTATGAGTTGGATACTGACTCGACGGCACCTAACAACAACAACAACAACAACATATTAACTAAAAATGGATAAGTAACTATTTCAATGTCTTCTGCATGATAAAAATTATGAAGAATAAATGTATAAGAAATTACTAAAAGGCAAAAAGCACAGTTGTTGAATCAAGAACGTGTAGAAAGCTAGTATCTTTGTTTTATTACTAGTTTAAGAATAAATCAATATTTTTGAAGATGTTTTCTATATTAGGGCTAAATAATATCCAAAACTTAGGCTATTATTATTATTAGTAGTAGTAGTAGTAGTAGTAGTAGTAGTAGTAGTAGTAGTACTAGGGGCTGAACCTAGGGCCTAGTATATACTTTTTGTAAGCACTGTGCCACTGAGCTGCACTCCCAGCCCGTTTTAGTAAAAAATTGTATTAATTGAGAAAGAATGAATCTTTTAACATTTGTTTCTGAAAGTTTGACAATTTGATATAATTCTTTTTCCTAAAATACACATTTATTAGATTAATGCCATTTTATATTAATCTGAAGATTGGTAAGATTTCACTTTTCTGTACTGACAGTTGTTTTTATTGCTTCAGGCATTATTTTGACATGTATAAATGTCAAAGATTTTAAGAAAAGCACTTTTGCACAATCTGTTGAATAAATGTATCCATTAACACATGAAATAAGTACTAAACTTAATGTTTTCAAGACTCTTCACAGATATGTGCCTTGATTTTTTTATTAACTTCTTCAAAATGCTGATAATACTTCTTATCTGCCATCTTTACCAGGCTTTCTAAGAGAAGACTCAGGTGAGATGAGTATGAAATCAATCTGAAAAAGGGAATAGTTCTGAAATTAAGAACTTTCATGCTAAGTACTCTGAATAGTCTTACAAGAGTTTACATAATTAAACAAAACGCTTAATATCTTAAGTCATGGTCAAACATGCAGGATGGGTAACCTGCAATCCTGAATTTCTACAGGACAACTGGAATAACAATTTGCAGTTTTCTGTGGTGTTCTAGAGGCTTCCATTTCATTCTACCATATTGAAACTAATTGGTACTCATGTCTTGTTTTAGCTGGACTTTCTTGTCTGCAATGAGCTATTTGTTTATAATTAGAAAATATCATTTTATGAAATTTGCAAGTAGTTTGGAAAATAAAGGTGATTTTTGAATGGAATATAATTTATTTAAACAATATTTTCTTTCAAAAATGGATATGGTTAAATCATATGCACCTCAATATTTAATACTCATGGTTGTCTACCATCATGAAGGTAATTCAGACAACATTAATACATGAGGCATACAAATGTATATCAGCTTGTATTATATGGATAGAGAGATAAATGCAAATTATGCTTTGTGCCTATATGTTGAGAGGCTTCTACTTATTAAGATAGTGTCAAAAAAGTGTCTGAAAAAAATTTAAAGTTGTTTTGTTGAAATACATTTTAAAAACTACATTAAGCATGTGTGGCCAATATATAAAGATAGTGACTTTCTTTTGCCATTTCACTGAGTGATGGAAACATTCACTTCACATAGACTTTCATCATTTGCTGAATCTTTGCCTGCAATATATCTTTTTTTGGAGTGAATAAATAAGCACATGTTTTCCTTGATTTGAGTTAGTTATGCTTTTGAAGGCACATTACTGGTTTCTTGTTGTTCTTGTTAGTTGTCATCAAGTCGGATTCCTAGTGACCCCCTATGAACAACAGAACAAAACACTCCCTGGTTCTGTGCCAAGCACATGATCTTATTTATGTCTAAGCCCATTGTTGCAGACACCGTCTCAATCCATGTAGCTGAGTTTTCCTTTTATTTTGTTGACCTGCCACTCTTCCAAACATGATGTCCTTCTCCAGAGATTGGTCTCTCCTGACTACATGTCCAAAATATGTAAGACCTAGCCATCCTAGCCATCCTAGTTTCCTAGAAGCACTCTGGTTTCACTTCTTCTGAGACAGATCTATTGGTTCTTTTGGCATTCCATGGTATAGTCAATATTCATCTTGGGAACCATAACTCAAAAGCATCAATTCTTTTCCTGTCTCTCTTATTCAATATCCAGCTTTCATAACCATAATTTGCAACTTAAAATAGCATGGCATGAGTCAGTCCACCCTCATCTTCAATATGACATCTTTACTTTTCAATACTTTAAAGAGATCTTTTGCCACAGCTTTTCCCGGTGGAATGCATCTTTTGATTTCTTGACTGCTGCTTCCATGGGTGTTGATTGTAGAGCCAAGTTAAGCAAAGTCATGGACAACCTCAATCTTTTCTTCATGTGTCAGAAGTTGCTTACTGATTGAGTTGTAAGGATTTTTGTTTTGTTGATGTTGAGTCAAAATCCATACTGAAGGCTATGTTCTTTGATCTTCATCAGTAAATGTTCCAAGTCCTTTTCACTTTCAGCAAGCAGAGTTGTGTCATCTGCATAACACAGGTTGTTAATGAGTCTTCCTCCAATTTGATGCTGTATTCTTCATAAAGTCCAGCTTTTCTGATTATTTGCTCAGCATAGAAATTGAAGAAGTATGGTGAAAGGATACAGCACTGATGTACACCTTTTTCGACTTTAAACCAAGCAGTGTTTCCTTGTTCTGTTCAAATGACTACCTCCTGGTCTATGGACAGATTCCTCATAAGTGCAATTAAGTGCTCTGATATTCACATTCTTTGCATTATTATCTGACTGAAAATGGCCCACGCTGGTCCATTTTAGCTCACTGATGCCTAGAATGTCAAAGTTTATGTACTCCATTTCTTTTTTAATGATTTCTAATTTTCCCAGATTCATACTGCATACATTCCACATTGCAATTATTAATGGATGTTTACAATTATTTCCCCTCATTTTAAGTAGAACCACATCAACAAGTGGAAGCCCCTGAGGCTTTAATCCATTTCCATCATTAAGGTAGACTCTACTTTAAGAAGACAACTGTTCCCCAGTCGCCTTTTGAGTGCCTTCCAACCTGAGGGCTCATTTTCCACCACTATCTCTGACAGGGCTTCTCTGCCAGGTTCTACTCCCTAATCTATCTCAGTCTAGAAGCTCAGCTGAATCCTGTCCACCATGGATGATCCTGATGGTATCTATAATACCAGTGGCACAGCTTTCAGCCTCATAGCAACATGGAAACCCCCACAGTACAGCAAACTGACAGATGTGTGGAGAAACTGGTCTTTAAGGTATATTTAAAAGACACCTAATGTAAAGACAGCTCTCCCCATGTTATAGAGAATCTGTTGTACATGATAAAAATTTTCCATATCCTTTCTTCTTTCTCTTGATATTATGAAAGTAATGTGGTGTAGCAGAAGGAACATGAATATACATATATGTTTGAATATCACTATAGTATTTGTTTGAGATTATAAAGACCTATTTATAACATCTGCAACAAGAAATAATTAGACTGCTTCAGGATCCCTATTCTCCAGATGTGTTATCTTCTGACAGTGAATGGTATTGGCTTGTTGGAATGAGGCTACATTACCTTACCACCTATTTCTTAATTAAAGAGGTGAATTCATGATCATTCACCTCAAAAAATATACTATTTATTTGCTCTGGATGTCAGAGTTTCCACCATAGCCAAACCCTCCCACAAGGAGAACTTCAGTTCTTTTTTCAATATCCAATATTCCCTTTAATTTTATAAATTAACAATGAAAAAGTCGAGTATGGTGGCTCAAGCCTGCAATCCCAAGTGACTTGGGAGGTGAAGGCAGAAGGATAGCAAGTTCGAAACCAGAAGCAGTCTGCATCATTTAGTGAGACGCTGTCTCAAAATAAAAAGTAAAGAAAAAAAAAAAAGGGCTTGGGTTACAGGTCACTGGTACAGCATCTGCAAAGCATCTGCAAGCATGAGGCCCTGCATTCAATCCTTCAGAACCCCCCGCAAAACAACAACAACAACAACAACAAAAAAAAAAAAACCCACAAAAAAACAAACAGCAACAACAAAAACCCATTAGCAATGAAAAGTTAGTGATATAGTCCTTCACGCTTTAGTGAAAATTCACTTACTAATTACTTAATGAATAACTCTAATATCCCAGGCATTAGATAGCACACATAGTGCCTTGGAAATGTATTTTTAAAATTTTAGATTTACCTGTTTTTGCTTTCAGACAGATCTTAGAAGGAGGAAATATGATAAAAAGTTATTTTTGTATATGTCTTCTCTACAGTACTGCCCATCCTCCTACCACTGTTGGGCAACAGATAAGCTTTCACTTTGTTGACAAACTTCTGAGCCATCAAAATAAGTTACACTCTGCACATCTTTTCTCTAATGGCCTGTCCACAAACTCTATTGCCATTTTCTCCTTTTAAATCCATGATTTGTTTTTCAAATTTGACGAACATTTTTGCCTTCCCATGATTGAATGTTTCTTTACCTATTATATATATAGTTTGTTTGCTTGTTGAACCCATGGCCTTGTATATGCTAGGCAAGGGCACTACCACTGAGCTACACTCACAGTTCTCTTTTTATTTTGTATTTTCAGACAAAATTAAGTTGTGAGGGATTTCTGGCCTTGACCACATGATCCTCTTACCTTCACCTCTTGGCCTTTTGACTGATTTTGCAATCTTATAGATAGCACCTTTCATCACTTGAGAAAATCTGCCTAGCTCTAACCTTCCACATGGCAACATGTACTCAGATTTCACAGTCCTCTTCTGTATTTTGAATTAACAACAACCATTGACATTGCCAAGAAGAAACTGCATCCAGGTGTAGTGGCTGATGTCTCTAATCCCAGTGATTCAGGAGGTAGAGGGAGGCAGGAGGATGGCAAGTTCTAGACCTGAGGAAGCCTGTGTACCTTGGTGAAACCCTGTCTCAGTTTGTTGTTGTTGTTGTTGTTAGATGTCTCAATACAGAAGAGTAAAAAATGGGTTGGAGGGTGAGGACATGAGTTCAACTCCTCAGTACCTCACAAAAGCAACAAACAAAAAATAAGAACAAAAAGAAAAAGATTATTCAGAGCTTTGAGTGTGGGATGGTGGGGGACACAGATGTGAGCTTTTTAGTCAGTGTCTGCTTCACATTGCCACCATCATGAAGTTGTATTACAGAGAACTATAAAGCCTGATGTTGTACCCAGGGTAGAACTACTAGTATTTATATTCTTTCAATGTTATACTGCCTTTTTATAAGAAATTTATGTCATAATGCTCAAGAAAGTAGAGTTCATACATGGCAGCCATTTTGACTCTGAAATTAAAATGAGAACTCTTGGTAAAAAAAAGGTAATAGTCTGATCAGAACTTTGGATATAGACTCTTATCCATATCATAGTAATAGCTTCCAGTTGTAATACATTTACATCTTGGAAGATGTCCACATAAAAATTGAAAACTCCCTCCATTTTATAGATTTTTTCAAAGTCTATGCTACTTTCCAAAGCTTTAAATGTCATCATCTTATACTCTGTTGCTTGAGCTACCCATTTCCTGATTATCCAAGCTCATTTTGGTTTTATTTTTTATCTCAATTGTAACATGCTTCTCTAATTTTAAGATGATATTTTATGAAAATGACTTTCATCTTCTGCATAATGATATTTGAAGATATAAATGATATTCACAAAACCTTAGTCTCAACAGCACAAGAATACAGATCTTGGAGAATAAATCTGTAACATTGGCAACCCAAAGCAAATGTTTGCAATGCAAAGAACATCCGCTGGGCCAGACACCTTCTGGGAGAAAGTTCAAAATTAGTATAGAGAAAGGGAGAAAAAAATCTTGTCTCCAGAGAACATCTGGCTTTTACTATGCTCTGGAGATTTTGAAACCAAGACAGTATCATAAAATCTGGTTTATTCTTTGTTAGCCACTTTGTAAATTTATATATACCACATCAAAACTTTCAATGCTATGTGGGATTAATTAAATCACAATGAAGACTTAACATGGAAAATCAAGAACCAGGCAAACTGGTACATACCTGGAGTCCCAGCTACTTGGAAGACTGAGCAGGAGGATCACTTGAGCTCAAGAGTTTGAAGCCAGTCTGGGCAACATAGTGAGATCTCATCTGAAAAAAGTAAAAATAAAAATTGAAAATATACTAAACTCATCAGAAATTGTGTCACTCTGCTTAATATTCAAAGAAAGAGACATTAATTAATATTGTTTAATCTAACATATTGGGGGGCTGGGATTTAGCTCAGTGGGTAGAACACTGCGCTGCAGTCTCTGAGGCCCCGAGTTCAATTCCCAGCACTGCAAAAATGGGAGAAGGGCCTGGCAATCCACTCCCAAGGCAATCCCGAAGCACTCAGCCATTGAGAACCCTATAAGGGTTGCTATGAGTTGGATACCGACTCCAGGGCACTTAACAACAACAACAACGTATTGGGATTTTCAATTTATAACTGCTGTGGTCTTACTCCTTACACTACTGGATCACTGTTCACAAAGGATTGTTCATTATCCTGACCTGATATTCAGTTTGGGTATAAGGAAGCCTCATCTTTCAATTCTGTAACTTTCTTACTTTTTTAATTTTCTAACCATGACTATTTGACTATATTATTTCTAATTCATGACTATTTAAATAAAATTCTCTACCAGGTCTGACACCAGAATATTTTATTCCTTATTTAAAAATTCAATTTTAAATAAAAAAAAGCAGTGGATGTATGTATTTTTAATACACAAAGAAATATTTAAAAAGCTTTATTTTCTTTTTTGAAAAATTGTTTATTTATTGTGTGGTTCTGATAGCACCTGGCACTTGGTGCATACAAGGCAGGTGCTGTATCATTGATCTCTACTATATTGTTGTTCTTAGGTGCAGTTGAGTCAGTTCAACTCATAAAGACCTTATGTACAACAGAACACCACACTACCTGACACTGTGCAAGGCCCACCACCATTGTAAGTGCCTCTCTGCTATTCATAGAGTTTTCAATGACAGATTGTTTTGGGAGTGGATTGTCAGGTTGTTCTCCTTGGCCTGCAGCATCTGGTACTCGCAAATGGTCTCACATCCAAGGACTCCCCAGGTGGACCCTGCTTAGCTTTTGAGATCAGGCAGGGTCGGATGCCAGGGTACTATGGCTGCAGAAGAGCTGTACTATAGCTCTGGATATTTGTTTCCCTCACTTAAAAATACTTTTTAATATTTGGAAATCTTAATATCTTGAGCAACATATTTGGCTTATCTATTCAAGCATAACAATTTCTTTACAAAATATTCTCAAAACACTGTTGATTAAATTCCATTTTGTCTGACTTGCACTATATAGCCATTCCTATAGTCTGACTTGGGGCTGGGATTTAGCTCAGTGGGTAGAGCGCTGCGCTGCAGTCTCTGAGGTCCTGAGTTCAATTCCCAGCACTGCAAAAATGGGAGAAGGGCCTGGCAATCCACTCCCAAGGCAATCCCGAAACAGTCAGCCATTGAAAACCCTATGAGGGTCGCTATGAGTCGGATACCGACTCGATGGCACCTAACAACAACAACAACATAGTCTGACTTAGCTAATTTGGTATTTGCTAATTATTCATCTCTCTCTGAATCTTTTTTCTTGTGTTATCCTATTTCTGGGTCTCTCTTAATCACTCTTTTTTGTAACATAAATATACACATATAACTTTATAACATCTGAGGATGAAGTCGACATCACATACATATCACAGGAAAAAGGTTTTTTCCGTTAAAAAGCAAAATCAAAATTGTTTAGCATGAATGTGTCCTATTCATAATAATATCTATTCTGTGTTGGAAGAAAGATTCATTTTCTTATTGCTGCATATAAAATTACTACAAACTTGACAGCTGATGGCAAGAAAATTACCATCTTTTAGTTTGCACGGATCAGGTCAGGTGACACATGCTTAAATTGCCCATCTTCAGGGTCTCATGAGGCTCCAGGGAAGGAGAGAGCCAGGTTACATTTTCATCTGGAGGTTCAACAAAGAAAGAGTCTACTTCCACATTCATTTGAGATATTGACAGAAAGAAAGACTATGTTACTGAGGGCCCTGCATTTGCTGGTTCTCACCTAAAGGATGCCTGCAGCTGTACCACTGTGGCATCCTATCCAGTCAGATCTGGGAAGCTAAGCAGGGTCGGACCTTGTTAGTACTTGGATGGGAGGCCGCCTGGGAACACCAGGTGCTGCAGACTTGGGAGAAAGATCTCACGACTCATTCCCCCCAAAATATCAGCCATTGAAAACCCTATGAATAGCACAGAAACCCTGACAATAGTGTTTTGCCTGTTGTACATAGGGTTGCTATGAGTCAGACACCCCTGGAGGACACACCTGGAGGATATTCTTAGGTCCTAGAAGCTGCCTATGGCTCCTAAATATCAGTGCAATTACTTCCCATGTAGGTAGGCTTCTTCAACCTAACTGCTGTTTAGTAAGCTCATAGAGAAAGATTGTGGTTCTGGTTAGCTAAGACAAAATCTTATATAACTCCATGACCAGAGTGACACGCATGACCTTTGCTACATTTTATCAGGCAGAATCAGTCACAGTCCCTTCCACTTTCAGGAGTTCGTCAGCCAATGTTCCCAGGGTAAAAGAACCAATAGGACATATACAAGGTTTACACTAAGGAATTAATTCACATAATTGTAGGGTTCACACATCTGAAACACAAAGGGCAAATTGGAAACCTGGAAACTCAGGCAGGAGTTGAAGCTTCAGGCTTAAGTTAGAGTTCCTGTCTGGAAAATCTTAGCTTTTGTTCTTAACACCTTCAACTGATTGAACAAGTCCCACCCATATCATCCTGAGTAATTTATTTTACTCAAAACCAACAGATTATAGATGTTAACCACATCTACAAAATACTTTCATAGCAGCACCAGATTAATGTTTGATTAGATAATAGGAGTACCACAATGCAGGCAAGATTTCAGTCTAACAATTACTGGGAGAGAATTGCACAGTAAAAACCTGGGAATGGGAAATCAGTGGGTCTGACTGCAAAGATGTTTACATTTTATTGTATTTGTTTTAAATTTAGTTTTCCCCAGATAAGAAGCGTGTGAATCCATTATAGGGCAACATGTTTTCCTTCCTTCCCTTCCTTCCTTCACTCCCTCCCTCCCTCCCTCCCTCCCTCCCTTCCTTCCTTCCTTCCTTCCTTCCTTCCTTCCTTTCTCTCTCTCTCTCTCTCTCTTCCTTCCTTCCTTCCTTCCTTCCTTCCTTTCTTTCTTTCTTTCTTTCTTTCTTTCTTTCTTTCTTTCTTTCCTCTTTCTTTCTTCTTTCTCTCTCTCAATCAATTCCTTCCTTCCTTCGTTTTTTTCTTCTTTGCAGTGCTAGGGATTGGACCCTTCTCAGGCAATTTCTACTGAAAAATTAGGATGTATTACTTCTAGGTAATAAACTAGTAATTCTGTGGGTAAATTGGAAATTCAAAATAATCTCTTTTTTCATTTTAACATTCAAATTTTGAATCAGAATATTAGAAGTAGTCTTGAAGTAGTCTGATTTCATCTCTCATACCAAAGATAAAAGGTGCAAACATTATCAAAAAAGATTGCTTCATGTGAGGTCCATTTCCTGAGGATTTTTGTCCATACTCTGTAAGAATGATTTGACTGTGTTTGCATCAGCTGTGCCCATGTGTATGTGTATATGTGTAATCTTGATTGAAAAGGAACTTGTAACACACAACTAGATAAAACGATTCACATCAGTTCTATCAGCCTGAAGTCAGAGCCGGTGAGGAAATCTTCAAATCCTTGGTCTTAGTTCAATGTCAGAGCATATAGCCCAAGGTCACAGCATGTGAGTAGGGCTGCAAAAGCACAGAAAGTCTTTCCAGAGATTAATGGCAAGGCTGAGCCAAAGATGGCTGAAGGGACACCCTCTGGCATGCTCATTTATCAGGGATTTACTTGTTGGCTAATGATAGCAATAACAGTTTGTATCTGACAGACACAACTGGGTATGTGCAGTGAGAGACTCTATATTTGAAGTTGGATTATATTAGATCTATACAATTTCCTCTTCTATTGCTGGGGCTGTCATCACAGTCTGCCCCAGGGAAGTTGTGCTTTTATTTTTTAAAGGTGAAACAATTGCTTCTGAAGAGAAATTGGTAACATACACTGGGAACCAAATTAATTGTTTTAATTGTCTGTATCTCTAGAAGATATTTTTATATGCATATACAATTTATTAATTACTAAATTATGGCAGATAGAATTCATTTTTCATTTTTTCTTTGTTGTGAATCTCATAATCATAGTCTATGATTATTTATGTTACTACAAAAATATTTTTATTATAGAAAAATGCATTAAATACTGATCAACAAACATTAACATTCTTAATCTCACCACTATAAATCATTTTCATGTGATCTTTATATTATAAATAAGTTTATTCCAATAGGTATATTCATATATACATATATACACATATGTGCATGGACATACACTGAACTGTTTTTCTTTACTTTCCCTTAATTATGTTTTATGAAAATAATTAGTTCATTAATTATCCTTTAAAAGAATTTTTTAAATAACTGTAGAGTACGTAGTCTTATCTAGCCAATACCTAATATTGGATATTTAAATGATTTTATTTTATTTTTTATTTTTTTTGCATTTTCAGCCTATTGAAAAGTAATGTGATGGAGGTTTCATTGTATCTCTGGTCTTAATCCTGGAAATAAATTATTAATCATAATATTGCTGCATCAGGGTGTGTATATATATATATATGATATAAATTTGATAACAACCATATATATTGCAATCTTAGTAGTAATCACTGAAATAAAATATATTTATACACACATAAATTTCAAACAAAAACATGAAAATGATAAACAATTGATCATAAAGTGTAAGAATTAAGAGTAGTAACACACACAAAAATAACGTAGATTTGACTTTTGAAATATTAAAATTTACATTCATGTAAAAGGCCTAAGTTCTCTGGTTAAATGACAAGATTAAAAGTTTTAAAAAGAAAAGAAAAACTAAATTGATGCTATTTATGTAAAATATTTAAAACAGAATCACTGTAATTAAAAGAATAGGAAAAGATATACAATAAAACAGTAATAAATAATTCCTGTGCAACTCATTTACCATCAAGTAAAAGAATTAAGCCAAACAACAACAATCTCTACAGACAAAAGGATAACTTCCCAAAGAACTTAATAACTGCCTAAAAGATAAAAAATAATAAAAATATTGTTTCTCACAATAACTGATTGAAGAGTACTATATTTTGGGTTTTGACTGTTCCCCTAACATCCAGGCTTGATCGTCAGTGTCCTGGTATTGGGAGGTGGTGAACCTTTGACAGGTTGTGGGAGGCATGTCCTTGATGGAGATTATAGGATCCTTGGCCTTTCCTCTTTCTCTTTGCTCCCTGCCTTATGAAATGAGTGATTTTGCTCTGCACTACACTCCTGTCTTAATGTGCTGCCTCACCTAGTTGTTAGGTACTGTAGAGTTGGGTCTGACACAAAAAATCACTTCACCAAAGAAGGTATAAGTATGGCAAAGAAGATGTTCAACATTAATAGTCATTGTTTTTGATAAATGCTATCCAGTTAGATACAACTCATAGTGACCCTGTGTACAACAGAACGAAACTCTTCCCAACACTGTGCCATGCCCCATACTATGTCAATGCCTCTCCGCTATTCATAGGGTTTTTTGATGGCTGATTGTTTCGGCATTGCTTCTAGGAAGGATTGCTATATCCTGCTCCTGTTTGTGCAGTTCTGGGGATGGAAATAAATTGTGATTTGTATACTCCAATGATGGAAT
The DNA here is from genome assembly GCA_007922755.1 of Pedetes capensis. Lineage (NCBI taxonomy): Eukaryota > Metazoa > Chordata > Mammalia > Rodentia > Pedetidae > Pedetes > Pedetes capensis. The sequence goes on from VMDO01033065.1 coordinate 14,958, forward strand.
ACAATGCAACAAAAAATATATACTTTTGAAATATGTAAGACTTTTGATAAATCTCAAAGGTGTTATGCCATGTAAGAGAAGTCAGTCTCAAAAGATCACATACTAAGTGACTCCAAAAAGTCAATTTTATAGGAATATAGAACTAATCAGTGGTTGTCATGGGTATGAGAGATGCGAGAGTGTGACCCATGACATGAAAGATACAGTAGTTCAAAGGAGATTGGGGGGTAGAAAACTATTTTGTATCTCCTTATGATGTGGCAGCATGAATACATACATGTGTTAAAATGCCCAGAACTGTATAATAAATGGGGAAAAAAGTCAAGTTTATTACAATATGATTTTTAAATGTCAGTGAAATATTTATCAATTTTAACATATATTGAGTGTGCTTTTGTTTATCTATTTTGAAGGATTAATTGAATTGTGACCAGAACACACATTTTATATTAAACTCAGTTTATTAGAATTGATGGAGACTTGATTTATGGCCAATATATAACTAATAGTTTAAAAAAATCTATATTGAAAGAATGTGTATTTGTAAATGTTTAACATAGAGATCTAGTGCTTTCATTAGACAAGTATGTAGCTGATCAGCATTGTTAATTATGTTGATCAAAGTCCTTACTAAATTTTTTGCCTCTTATGCTACCTTTCCATTGCTATAACAAAATACCTTCAATAATTAGCTTATACTGGGAAAATATGTATTTGCATTCACAGTTTTGGGGATCTAGTGCATGATTGATTGGTCCCTTTGCTTTGGACCTGTGAAGAGTGCAGGACAGAGCAAGATCATCATTGTACTTGATGGTTAAACATGGATATTATTCATACTGAAATCAGAAATAAGACCAGAATATCTGCTATAATCATAATCATTTCCATTCAATATTTTACTGGAAGTTAAAGTCTGTTTAACAAATGAAAAAATGTATGATTCAAAGAAAGATATAATGTGTCCTTTTCACAGATAATAATTGTTGTGTTAGAAATGTTTAAAAACCTAAAATAAATGAATTAAAATTAGTGTTTAAAAAGGATTATTGTATACAAAACCAATATATAAATAAAGCAATTATATTTATCTATATATCAGAAGCAAATGTTGAAAATTTAAACTATCTAGAACAAAAGCTAATGAAAGATATGGGAAATAATTATGCAATTTATTGTGACACATTAAAGATGACCTCAAGAAAGTGAGATCTTGATTGTATAAAGCAATAGTCTTTACAGAATCAGTATCCCAGGAAACTTGTTAGAAATACAAATTCTTAGGCTTCACCCCAGACTTACTGAAAAATAAATTGTGAAAATAGTGTCCAGCAATTAGTATGTCTTTCAGGTGATTATAATACACATTAGTGTTTGTTTTTTAAGGAGCTGGAGATAGAACTTAGGGCCTTGTTGCATGCTAGGCAAGGGATCTACTACTGCGCTGCTTGCCCAAACCCACACTAGAGTTTGAAAGCTACTCATCAACAGGTTTGAACACTTATGTCTACCATGATGCAAGCAGCATTTCTCCTCAACCCAAACTGAAAACCACACAGATGCCAGTTAACAGTAAATTGTAGCTACAATGATAGGCTATACAGGAATACAAATAAATGAGCAACAGATACACAGCAATATGGATGAATAGCACATACATATTAAGTAAATAAGGGGCTGGGATTTAACTCAGTTGGTAGAGCACTGCTCTGCAGTCTCTGAGGTCCCGAGTTCGACTGCCAGTACCCCAAAATGGGAGAAGGACGTGGCAAACCACTTCCAAGGCAATCCTAAAACAGTCAGCCATTGAACACCCTATGAGGGTCACTATGAGTCGGACTCAATTTGACGGCACCTAACAACAACAACAATAATTAAGTAAATAGAGATAAATATAAATAATATATTCAAATTGTCTCTATACAAAGTGCAAAAAGGGGCAAAACATCTATCATTTAGGCATGCATGTATAGGTGATTGTCATTGTCGTTAGGTGCTGTCAAGTTACAGAACCACAAAAAAAAAGCAAGAACATAGTTTTTCTTACTGTTTCCTATATGGTTCATCTAGCAAAATATTATGAGAAAAAAACATGATACGTATATAATATAAAGACATTCAGACACTGAGCATTCTAAAAAATAAAAATAAAAAATGGAAGAGAAACAATATTAGAGAAATAGTAGCTAATAAAGAAATGTAACAGAATAAATTAAAGAAACTTGAATTCTTATTCTGAAATGAGTCATAAGTTCTAACCAGGATAAAAAGGTCTCATGGATAGAAAAACAATAGTAAAAACTAAGATGAAGAAAGGTAGAAATTCCTAAAATCATCTAGCAAGAGGGGAAAAGAAGCTGAAAATGGACAAGAATCAGAATGATATGTTAGATTTATTATTGATAAGAAAGATGCATGAAGACAACTGGGGCAACTATTTACATAGCATTTACACTGTATCAAATATTAGAGGCAACATATCCCTAACTATGAATTGGTTTTGCTTATCAAAACATTGCACATTCTATTGCTTTGTTATTGGGAAATGAATGCTATATTTTAATTATTTTTTCTTTATTTATTTTAAAATATGATGGGTTAGTGCTCTAACTTTTAAAGTCAAGAACTATAGCCCATTGTAGTATATAGCACAATTTTGTTAATTAATATTGATGTATTATGTATCATTGCATGCATACCTGCATATATATACCTGGGAAGTACTTTATATCAAACAGCCTACATGTGTGCATCTATATCTAGATATACAAAAAATGTAAAAATAAGTGAAAAATTAACAATAATATTGCCACAAAGAGTATTATAAGAAAATACTTGAAGGCTTTGTATGTATGATATTTTATGTATCACTATTATCTAAAGGAGTGAAATCTCATTTTACTAGCAGTTAAATCTGATTTGTCATCCACAGAAAGTTTAGCAGTAACAATAGACAAAAGATGATCTCTGGTTGAAGCCTCTCCTAAGAACATTTCTCTTTCAGGCATGGAATTCAAGACAAGGTCATTTATTGTGTTCCATAAACATCCTTTTCTATTATGTATGGCTTCTGGATTTTTGCCTTGAGATGTTTTTCATTCATGCAAACATTTATCACTCATCTATCTTATCTTCTATAGAATACCTTATTTTACCATTGAATAGTTCAGGATAAATGACTGCTTCACTAAAAAGGAAACAAGACTTGAATTTTTCTTATTTGAAGTAATTATTATTTGGTTCAAAGCTGTTAAAGGTAAGTGACATTATAATGTTAAGAAAGAACCTTAGCTTTAACTCCAAGTTCTACTGATGCTATTAAATGCTTTCTTAATTATACACACACACACACACACACACACACACACACACACACACAAATACATTTACAAACA
>VMDO01033066.1:0-18358 GCA_007922755.1 Pedetes capensis
TCACATTGAAGACGAAGGTGCGTCTGACTCATGCCATGGTATTTTCAGTCGCATCATATGGTTGTGAAAGCTGGACATTGAACAAGAGAGACAGAAAAAGAATTGATGCTTTTGAATTGTGGTGCTGGAGACGTCTATTGAATATACCATGGACTGCCAAAAGAACCAACAAATGTGTCCTAGAAGAAGTGCAACCAGAGTGCTCCTTGGAAGCAAAAATGGCCAGACTGTGTCTTACATATTTTGGACATGTAGTCAGGAGAGAACAATCCCTGGAGAAGGACATCATGTTTGGGAGAGTGGCAGGTCAATGCAAAAGAGGAAAACCCCCCACCAGATGGATTGACACAGTGTCTGCAACAATGGGCTTAAACATAAATAAGATTGTTTGCCTGGCACAGAATCGGCAAGTGTTTCGATCTGCTGTACATAGGGTCGCTATGAGTCGGACTGGACTTGACGGCACCTAACAACAACAACAACAAGCTGTCAAGGAATTTCCACATCTTTCTCTGTTTCTGGTCTCATAAGGAGTCCATTGCAGAATTTCTTATCTTCAGTGACCTTAAAGATGTTTCTGCCCCTGAACCAGAGTCTGCTAACTGCCTGTTCCTCTGGTTCCACGACATATCTCCATGACCCACCTTCGTTTTCAGCCAGTAACCTGTGAGCTGAGACCCTGTGGCACCACCCCTTGCTCCTGCTGCACCCACAGCAACCTCTGAGTCCAGGGAACTAATGCCCCAGGGAAGCCCTCACCCTGGGGGATGGAAGTCCTTGGATAAGTGACCTTGCCTCCCAGAACAGTTCCAGATGTTTCCTGGAAAGCCTCTGCAGAATTAAGCCTCTGTTCCTCCCTGTAGCCATGACCTTGTTTGTTCACCTCTAAATAATACACCTGCCTCACCCTCCCTTGCTTCCTGAGGGTCACTTCCAAATTAAGCTACCTGCACACAAGCACTCATTTCAGTCTCTGCTTCCGGAAGCATCTAAATTTAGTTCTGTAGAGCTGCTATAATAAAGTACCCGAGGGGAGATGGCTTAAACAACAGAAATTTATCCTCTGACAGTTCTGGAGGCTGGAAGTCCTCTTTCCTTGGCTTTCAAATAGCCACCTCCTAACACATTCTGTGGTACTGGGTTTAGGACTTCAACAGATTGGGCAAGGATATGGTTTAGTCCAAAATACCTGGGAAGAAGAAAAGCTTGGTCTAGGATATGAACTACCCCAGCCTAATTATTCAGCCTCAAAATCATGGCTGGTTTCACAGAACTTTCTGTTTTATCTAAAATTTACCTACCAAGTGCCTTGGGGAGATGGGTGTGTGAACTGGGAGGGGCAATCATCATTATTTAGCCATCTTCCTTTTGATTTCTTTAACAGCCTCTGTGTCCCCTTCTGCTCTGTACGTTCTGGGAGGGTCTGGAAGGTGAGAGGCTGCTGGTCGGAAGGAGCTTTCCATCTGCATAAGAAGAGAGGACCATTGGTTATATATCACCAGCGGATAATTCCTGCCTGCTGGAGACCAGCTATATGCCGCAAGCAATAATAAACTTAGAAATTTACGGGAAACTTACTCCTTCAGTGGGTTGAGTTTCTTGCCACTGAAGGAGTGATTATGACAGCTGTTGTTGAATTAGATGATTTGTGGAACCATTTGTGCCCTGAAATTCTCAGATCAGTATGAAAACGTGAGAGATGAAGAGAAGTAAAGGTGATGTGAGAAAAGAATAGAGTCCCTTTCGGAGTCTTAAAGAGATCTGAGGGTATGTGTGGGAGACTGAGGGAACGTTGAACAGAGTGTGTTATGCTCAGATGTGTTGAAATGAGAACCTTTTTATAACATTTGAGCAAAGGGCCCATGATACAAAAATGTTGAAGGCAGGTGTATCAGGCAAGGTCGTCCTGGGAAGAGAACAGCACTTCAAAGTAAAATAAGAAGGTAAAATCCTGCACCAGTTTCTTCCAGCCTCAGGGCCTTTGCACTTGCTGTTTCTTCTGCCTGGAATGGCCTTATCCCACCTCTTCCCATGGTGACCTGGGCTCCTTGTCATCACCAATACCTGTCACTTCAGAAAAAGCCCTGCTAATGTGCATTCTACCAGTCATAGTTTGTCCTGTTTTTATGTCTTTCTTTGGTAACATTTCAGCATCATCTGAAGTGAGACTCCCCTGTTCCCTGGCCCTAGGGGCTCTGTGGATGTTTGTTAACTGAAGAAGGTGGAGTAGGTGAGCAATGGTTGGTTAGCTGAGGTCTGTGGTTTAGAAAGTCTCTTGAGGCTGCCTATGCCCCTTCCTTCCTAATGACCTTTTTTTCAATTCAGACTCATCTATGGGCTTACTCACATCCACATACTTGCTAAGTGTCTATCATCTGGGTATCGTGCTGATTCGCTCCCCGGAATCAAACTTCAGGGAGATCGTGGATCATTTCCATAGTCGAGGTTCTGAACATGAATCCTCGGGTAGAATTCTAGATAATACTTTCTATTTTTACTACCTCGTAACCAACATTTAGCATTTCCTTCCATTATGCATGTAAATATTAAACACCAAAGAGTTGGCAGAACTTGGGACTTCGTCCCCCACAGAAATCATAGATGTTTCTATGTCACATGAAACGTTGCAGATCCCTTGAAATGTTAGAAATATTATTGCTTAAACTCCTGATCTCAAAAGTACAATAAGTTTTTGACCTGGTCTTGGATCTTTGTAATTATTTATTGTTTATGTAGTAACAGACACATATTACTTTACCATACATTTCTTTTTAATATTTTGAATAGCTGTATTTTAGTACAAAGCATTTCCTTTGTAATCTTGTGGATTTTGTTTTGTTGTTGTTGTTAGATTGCCATCGAGTCAGGTCCAACTCATACTGACCCTGTGCACGACAGAATGAAACACTTCTCGACACTGTGCCATGCCCAGCATTATGTCAGTGCTTCTCTGCTGTTCATAGGGTTTTCAATGGCTGATTGTTTTTTGGGAGTGGGCTACAAGGTCCTTCTCCCAAGCCTACAGCACTTGGTGTTCCCAGGCAGTCTTCCATCCCAATACTAACCAGGCCCGACCCTGCTTAGCTTCCAAGATCTGACAGGATCAGATGGCAGGGTGGCACGGCTGTAGGCTTTGTTTTGGGTGCATAAAAATAATAGGCCGAGAGTGGGATCCATGGCCTTCACAGGAAAACCAAAGGAGAGTTTATGACCAAAAAAAAAAAAGAAAAGAAAAGAAGTTAAGAACTCTTGTGTAATGATGTAAAAAAAGAGGGTGGTCACTGCGTCTTAAATCATGCTAATCTTCACTATCAAGAGTAATCCCCAGCCACCGCTGTGGGCTTATTACCTCTCTCTGGATCGCTGGCCCACCTCCCTTCTTCTGTTCATGTCAGGATGGACATCTTGTGAGAGATGCCTTGTTCAGAGTGGGGTTGGAAGAGGTCTTCATCTTATCAGGACTGTAAGGAGATAGCGTAAGCCTTGGTGATTGAACACAAAAATCTTAGGACAGCCGGTCAAAACAAGCTTGTCCTGCCTTGTGGGAGGGACAGAGCTTTCCAAATAATCTTTTGGTTAAGACCTTAATTAAAAACAGCCTACACTCACTTGTGTCAAGAATTTATTAAAGGAAAATAACCATGAGCGAATCCATGTTGTTGTCTAAAAATGGAGCGACCCCGTGGGAGTCAGGCTTGAATTCTGGTGAACTTAACTCAAAGATGCCAAGAAACCCTGGACTGGTGGCTTAACAGTTTGTGATCCATATAATTAGAGGGTGGATTGATCCCTGAGATCTAAGCATCTCTGAACTTGAAGACACTATGATTTGTGGCTTAATTAGATGTAGCATAAACTGTGATATCAAGGTGCCGGAAGGAAGATGTACAAACACCTCTGTTTCTTTCCTCCTCTGCCCCTTAACTCTGAGATCCACTAGCGGCATGTAAATGTATCAAAGGAGTTTTCGTTATCACTGAGAGTCTTGTTCCTTCTCAGTAAACCATAGAGAAAAATAGATTTCTCCCAAAATGATTAAGTTTAACTGTTGTACAGTAGTCCAGCTTCACTTGTTTTGGTACTGAGAGGTTGAACCTGGGGCCTCGCTCATGCAAGACAACTGCTCTACCACTCACTGCCCTCCCAGCCCCTTTTAGTTTTTATTTTGAGACGAGGCCTTTCTAAGCCGGCCAGGCTGCCTCTAGCCTCGCACTTGGGATCCTCCTGCCTCAACCTCCCGAGTAGCTGGGACTGCAGGTGTGCGCCATGGTGCTAGGCCACTTTGGGGGTTTGTTTAGGACTAGAAGGACAGCTGAGTGTCCCTCCCCTTCCCTGACGCCCCCCTGGTGACAGCTGCACGCTTTAGAGTGTTTTGGTCATCCTGAATGAACACTGAGCTGAACCAGGCTTCTGCTGTTCAAAATTAGCAAAGACGCATGTATAGAATGAGTGCTGGCCTGACGGAGGGGGTTGGGAACCTGGACAGGGCCGGCTCCAGGGCCTGGCATTGGAGAAGAGGGCACAGCAACACAGCACCAGAGCCAACCCTTGGCACCAGTCCCGCAGGCCATACACAGTAACCAGTTGCAATGGGTGTGGCTCTGGCCAACGTCCTGCGGGATTATTTAAGAATATTTCATGATAATTTTTCATTTATTCTTCCTATCACCCACTCTTTGAAGTGATTTATTGGCATGTCCATTTTACAGAGGAAGAACGTGGGGTCCAGGTTGCTTATAATAGGCCAGAGTCATGTAAAAAATTAATAATTGGCCCAGAGTTGTGGGGATCTTGAGTATTGCTTGGCCTCTTGATTTGATAGTGAGACCAGGTTATTTTAGAAGAGTAAAAGACCAAGAAGGATACCAAACTAACTTGTTAACTGGGGGGAAAAAAGGGGGGAGCAATAAGCATTATTAAAATTCATTGAATTGCTGAAGGCATCATAATTAAAGGGATACAGGACGTAAGAATGGGCTCTTTGGTTGTTATAACAACAATGACGATAATAAGCATCATTATTATTGTTATAGCTCTTTCCTGGCTTTCTTATCCCTCCCAGCCTCTCCTGGGAAAAGAAAACTTTCCAAACTGACACTAAAGAATTGCCATTATGGAAGAAGAATGTTTGGCTCAACTCTTAGCGTATTTGACAGTAGAATGGAGCTTCTAGATTTTCTTCCTCTCTGCCTCTGTGTGTTAGTGATTTTCCATATGAGTGGCCCTTTTCCTCTTCCTCCTCAAAATTACCAGGCCGGAGTAGGAAGCATAGAGACCAAGGGAGCACACTGTGTAGGATTTCAGCTGCTGAACTCCAGGAAGGTTCTAATACCGAGAGTTTTATGAGAGAATAACATCCGGGTCCAGTTAGACAGTGGGAAAGTCTTTCATACCTTTTAAAACATCAAAAAGTTCATATTTCCAGGTGGGAAGTACTACTCGCTTGGACCTAGCATGTATACAACATTAAAACCTCAGTCATTGGCAACTGCAGGTTTTATGTTATTTTGAACAACATTTGATAACTTTTGAGATAACATCAATTTAAAAGGAGTAGTGGGTTTTGTTTGATTTGGTTTGGTTTTTCCTTGATCCTGGACAAGCCTATTATTATTCTGGTGTCTAATAGGCTTGATCTTTCTGATGGTTATTAAATCTGGCTAACATAAATTGAAGTTTGAAATGGAACTAAGCAACATCATTAACTATTGTTGTTAGGTGCCCTAGAGTCGGTGTCCAACTCATAGTGACCTTACATACAACAGGTGAAACGCTATTGTCAGTGCTTCTCTGCTATTCATGGGGTTTTCAGTGGCTGATTGTTTTGAGGAGTGGGTTGCTGGGTCCTTCTCCCAAGCCTACAGCACCTGGTGTTCCCAGGCGGTTTCCCATCCAAGTACTAACCAGGCCCGACCCTGCTTAGCTTTTGAGATCTAATGGGATTGGATGCCACAGGGCTATGGCTGCAGGCATCACAAGCTATAGAAAATGTTAAATAATTCCAAAGAAAGTTTGTCCAGTAGAGTTTGTGTATTGTTTCCTGGCTTGGGTTGTGCAGAAGTTAGTAAAATGTATTTTAGAGCCCTGTTTCTCTGCGGTTAAGGAGAGTGGAAAGCCACTTAATTGGAGAGGTTTCTAATATCCAGAGGAGGGAGAAAATTGTCACCTTCCATTCTGAGTGCATGTAAGCAGGAAACCCCGAAGCCACTTAGTTTCATGGTCACCTCGGTGCTGAAAGGATATGGGAGATTGTCTGCTGAGTTATCTCCTTCCCTGGTTCGGACACAGTCCGGGAGAAAGCCCATTCCCAGGATCAGAGCGCCAGTGGGAATCAGCCTTGGTGGCTTCTGCCTTCCTGTGCCATCTGTACCTCGAGCTGTGCTCAGTTATAAGATTTATTCAACAACATGTGTGACCCTAAGACTATTTGTGATGGCGAATACCACAGATTTGACTGGGTAACGTGATATTCTTTATTTGCTTTAAGTTAACTTTAGCCTTTAGCACTGTGCAATGGAAAGGGCACTAAACTTGGATCCGGAAGCCCTGAGTTCAAGTTTCATCTTTGACTTTAATTTTGCTTGAGATCAGAGGGCTGAGTTTCCTTAATCCATGAATGGGAATAATACCCGCTGGATGCAGGGGTGAAGGGCTTTGCCCTACAATCACCAACTTCAACCTGCTTAGGCACAGTGTTGGCGGCACACAGGAGAGGATTTGGTAATTAGACTGTGGGTCTTCTGTGAATATAACCAATCTGGGCAATTTGGGCACGAGAGTGAATTTTTAGGCATGAATTATTTGGTTAAGTTAGCCAGATAATCGCCAGCTGTCTCTTTTTCTCTCTGCTAAGTAGACCCCAACTGGAATCACTGTCTTCTGTTTACTCAGGCAACCAAGTTGTTCCTTTCCATTTCAAACAAAACCTGACTGCATAATCGAGTGGTATTTTAATTGAGCTGTTCATGTTGCAGATTCAAAGATCCCTTACCCCTTGCCAGGATCGGAACCCATTAATTTAGTTGATTTGGGGGTTTCCCTTGTTGACTTGGGAATATAGTAAAGGGGATTTGGAAGTTGATAGTATGAGGTTTGTGAAACATTTGAAACTTATCTAATTTCTGACCAAATTTTTTTTTTTTTTTTACTAATTTTCCTAACTGAATGGAAACTCCAGCTGTATAAATAATGATTTTTGTTTGAAAATATTTCTTCCCTTGTTTTTAGAACCACCAAGGGAATTAGATTATAAATAAGTAGAAGCGAAAGAACTACTTTGGCAGTGTGAGGCAGAATGCAAAATTGCTTGAATTTTGGTCTGAGTTCCTGGCTGTAGCGACCATGTGTTAGCGTGGCTTGACAGAACCGACTGTTCTTTGGAGAGGTGGAAGGGATGTACCCAGATGCTGCTTCTTGTGGTTGTGTCTTCATTTTATTTACTATTTGCCCATTTCTCTCTTCAATTGGATTTTAATACTGCAGTTCTTCCCACCTGTATATTCTGAACTCATTGCATGTGCCTTGGTGGGTCTGTGTCCAACTATCCAGCTCCCCCTTTTTTTTCTTTCAAAAAACATAATTTGCATTTTCTTTTACTTCACAAACCTCATCCTATTTAAGCATATGTAATGGAAATGCTTAAATTTATGACCAATATTGATTCTTTTCTATCTTTGTTGTTACTGGATGTCATCGAGTCGTGTCTGACTCATAGTGACCCTATGTACAATAGAATGAAACACTCCCTGACACTGTGCCGTGCCTGGCACTAAGTCAGTGCTTTTCTGCTACGCATAGGGTTTTCAGTGCTGATTGCTTTGGAGTGGGCTGCCACGTCCTCCTCCCACTTTTGTGGTGCTGGCGATCAAACTGAAGGCCTCAGAGATTAGGTTTGGTGGTTAACCCCAGTGAAGGAAACAATGGCACACCAGCCTGGCCAGGGTCCTGTACCCACGACTTCCTCATCTGGGGCAGTGAAACTTCCTTATGAAAGCATCTCGTGCTTCCTGGTCCTCTTCATTGTCTGGTTCCGTATCAGGGATTTACCTGTGTTATTGAATAGTTTATCGTCACATATTTTGAAATCATCTTTTCTTTAAAGGCTTGTTTTTGTTCTTCATGGCACAAATACTTAACCGATGTGTATTTCCTGAGAGGTACGCTGTTACCAAAGAAATCATAGTGATTATTCAGTCACTTAGGTTAGGAATGTCAGCATATCTCATGTTGAACATGTTTTCAGAACGTTCCAAAGGAAACACAGTGGCTGCAGCGGATTTTCACATCCGTACTAACCTGCTTCCGGCCAAGCAGTCGTCACTACAGAGACATCATCCATCAGCCCAAAGAGAGGCAGGAGAAAAATGGCCCCCGAGGAAGGGAGAGCAAATGCCGCACGTTCTGCACAAGGCAGGCTTCACCCCTTTCCTGTCTCTGGCTTTTGAGTGGGAAGTCAATGATGACAGCAGAAAAAGGCCTCTCTTCTTTTCTCTTCTTTTCTTTTCTTCTCTTCTCATTTCCTCTTTCTTTTCTTTTTCTCTTCTCTTTTCTTTTTCAGTACATGGGTTGAACCCAGGGCCTTGTATACACTTGGCAAGTGCTCTACCACTGAGCTGCACCCCAAGCCCATTTTAATTTTTTATTTTACGGCAAGCTTGCTCAGGCTGCCTCTGGCCTCCAACTCGGGATCCTCCTTTTTCCGCCTCCCATGTTGCTAGGATTACATGTGTGCACCACTGCACCCAGTAAAAAGGCCATGTTTCTTACTTAGGTATGGTCTGGTTTCTGCAACCCACTAGAACTTTTCTTCTTAAAAAAAAAAAATTCATTTATTTTTAATTTTTTTTTAGCAGAACTGGGGTCAGGGGAGGTTGAACCCAGAGCCTTGTGCGTACTTTTCCAATGCTCTACCACTGAGCTGCACCTCCAGCCTCTTTTTAATGTTTTATCTAGAGATAGAGTTGCACTGAGTTACACAGGCTGCCTCTCGCCTGGAACGTGCGATCGTCCTGCCTCCCATCTTCCCAGTCACTGGGATTACAGGCGTGTGCCGCCACCCCCGGCTTAGAACTCTTCTTTCCATAATGGTCTTAAACGCTGATGGTTACTATTTCTGTGAAAGGCTAAGAATGACTTATGTCCCTTTTGATGGGGTTATCACAGGATGCACACAGCAGTGGAATATCAAGACAGAGAGAGGATCATGAGCCTCTTCCCTTAACTCTGGTTTCCAGGTTTATTTGAGCCTGCTTCTGTCAGAAGTACATTCAGTGGACCTCTTAAATGGAGAAATGTGTAGGTCGTTAGGGGAAGAGAAAGTGGTCAGAAGTTGGGATGAGAAGACGCCACAGAACCAGTGTGGGCAGATGGGCAGGACCTGCTGTGGTGAGGGCATCCTTCAGGAATCCTTATTATTATTATTATTATTTTAACTTTACTAGAGCAAAATAGACATAACCTCCAATTTACCATTTAAACCAGTTTATGTAGTATTATTCTGTACATTTCAATATTGTGTAACCATCACTGCTATCCATTTCCAGAATTTTTCGCCATCTCTAACAGAAACTCTCCCTTCCCTCCAGCCCCAGCTACCTCTTTTCCATTTCCGTCTCTGTGAACTGGACTACTGCGTAACTTGTAAAAGTGGAATCATCAAACAATATTTCCATGTGTGCTTATTTCACTTAGCACAATATTTTCATGGTTTGTCTATGTTATCGCGCTTCAGAGTGTCATCCTTTTTAAAGACTGAATAATGTTCCTTTGGATGAGTAGACTCCCTTTTGTTTATCTGTTTATCTGTCAATGGGCATTTGGAGAGTTTCTACCTTTTAGCTATTGTGGTCAATCCTGCAGTGAATATTGGCATACAGGTCAGTCTCTGTTTTCAGTTCCTTTGGGTATATCCCCAGAAATGGAAGTGTTGGTCATAGGGTTATTCTATGTTTAACTTTTTGAGAAACTGCCAGACTTTTTCCCGTGGCATTTATACCATTTACTGTCCCACTAGCCGTACACGAGAGGGCGGTGTGGGGAGGCTGGTTCTGAGCCCTCTGAACGCACCCCACCTCCGTTTTACTAGCCTGGCCTCCTGATCATTCACCACTGGGTCCCTGGGGGCTGCTTTTGCTATTTGGTGAGTCCCCCTGCCCTGTGTCGTTGCCTTTGGTCAGAGAAAGGAGCAGGTCTTTGTTCTTGACGTGGTCAGATGTGCTGGTCTGTCTGTCTGTCTGTCTGTCTGTGAGGTGCCTGAGGCTGGCTGTCTCTGGCCGTGCGGGTCAGATGCAGTGTGTTCTTCAGTGCCAGGAGGAGCCAGCGTGGCGACTGTGTTCACCCTGCCTCCTCCCGAGCAGCCTGCCTGCCTTACGGTCCTGTCCTTCTCCCGGTAACCGGCTTCTCAATAGCGGCAGCTTCATCTAAATGAAAAATTTATCCTGTTCTGCTCACCCAGAGGAGCGGCTCCTCACGTGTCAGATACTGTTTCACCAATGATCTTGGTAACGTCTGTATTTTTTATTCCTGAAAGCGAAGTTTAGAAGGATGGGAGTTTCTGTCACATCCAGTTTTTAACACCTTCTTGTCGTCATGCAGAAATAAGAAGTGGAGCACAGTTTAGACTGATTTGAAATCCTTTTCATAGTTTCATTTACATACGTAGCTGGGCATATACTTGTATCCCGACATCATTCTTTTCTCTCTCTCTTTCTCTCTCTCTCTCTCTCTCTCTTTCTTTTTTTCTTTCTTTCTCCTTGTTTTCCCCAGTAATTTTATTTTATTAGTAATATTTAGTGTCCAACTTCATGGGTCTCATTATGACATTTCCATGCATGCATTTCTCTGGACATTGCTCATGTGACCCTATTCTCATTGAGCAATGTGGACAGAGCCTTTCTAGGAACCTTCTAAGAATGTTTTTGCAGGTACCTGAAGTCCTCACATGTTTGTTTGCCTGTGTGTGGGATGTGTGGGTGACCTTCGGAACGTCTGAGCACCTCAGGTGGCCCTCTGCACCATTATCTCCTTCTGCCAGATAAGGAAACTGAAGGGTGTCGTCAACACAAACAGACAGCAGGACCTCTGCAGGAGAATCTGGGGGAGGGGTTGGGGGCTGTCAGGAACACCTGCCTCTTTTCTGTGGCTGCTCCCCAGCTGGTTTGCCCTCCTCAGAATCTGTGGCTGCCCTTCTGGACTCCTTGTCATGGAATCGCTGTGCTGGCTCTGTGTGTTCCAGCTCATGACTTTCTCACACCTCTTACTCCTTCACAAGGGGCTGGGGTTTAGCGCCATTGGTGGAGCGCTGCTCTGCGCTCTCTGAGGCCCTGGGTTCAATCTGCAGCACTGCAAAAATGGGAGAAGGACCTGGCAGCCCCTTCCTGAAGCAATCCCAAAACAATCAACCATTGAAAACCCTATGAGTAGCAGGGAAGCACTGACATAGTGCCGGGCATGGCATGGTGTCAGGGATGGTTTCGTTATGTTGTACATAGGGTCGCTATGGGTCAGATCCCACAGGATGGCACCTAACAACAAACTCATCATAAAATACATACTTCCGTGGTTAGTTCGGGTGAATTGTAGTGCTGCAGATACTGTGTGAATTCCAATAGCATTATTACCTGCACAAACTGTTTGATAAGTGATATGTGTCTAAATTATCGTCTTCTGTCAAACTCAAACTTCATTCTTTGATTTCATTTATTTTACTTGAATTTCCTACCAAGTACTTTGCCAGTGGTTAGCTTTTAAAATGACAAGGTGCTCTTCCCAGCCAGATGGCAATTTTTTTTTATATATTAGTGTCCCTTGGGTATCTTGTGCACTGTAGGTCCACGCCATGTTTTCTATGATACAGTGGTTTTAGGCGAAGAGATTTCTAATAAGTTCAATCATAAAACTTTATTTGAATCCTTGAGAATTCTCCTTTTCAGGGTAGCTGCCAAGTTGACCCCTTAGATGAACGGTTTGTCTACTTCATAGCTTATTCCTTCAGAAAAGAAGAACTTCTAGTATTTGCTGTGATCGCTCGTGGACCCTCCAAAATCCAAGCTTCCATCTCTGCTGCAAGTCCGGTCGTGGGTCTGTTTCTCTTTATCCCACCCTGCTTGTGTTCCTGGAAGGAAACTCAGGAAGAGAGTTTTATACGCGTTGCCTCCTCACTCGCAAGCAGGATCCTTGGAACTGAAATGTTATGTCCAGTGCAAGCAAACGACGAAGACAGAAACCCAGAGAAACATCTTCTTAACCGTTCGATGCAAGATTTTGTCCCCACATCTTGGCACGGGTTGCAAGTTAATCCAGCGGCCATGGGAAGTCCCCCTGAGTCATACATGGGCGTGGCAGGATGGAGATGTGGGCCTCTGGGCTTTGGTCCCCTGAGAACAGCGGCCACAGTGAGGACAACCAGTTTGTCTCTTTTGCCCAGGCCCAGCACAGTGCCTATCACTTGTGTAGTAGGTGCTCAGTGTCTGTCCTTAGAGATGAGCTGCTTTGGCTTGGTCGGTGTTCCAGGGCCTTCACACACATCCAGGCTTCTAGGGGTCAACCCCCTCCTCGTTGGCGTGGGGAGCAGGTCAGGCTGAATTGTTCCCTTCACGCAGGAATCCCTGGAGGGGGAGGCACCCCATAATGCAAAAGTAGAATAATGTCAGCCTCATCTTTCTCCTTGGGATGACAAAGCTTTGGGAATATTAACCGTCCCTCGGTATCTGTGGTTGACTGACTCCAGTACCCCCTTCTCATACTAACATTATGGATGCTCAAGTCCCTGGTATGTTGGGGTGTTTACACATCCTCCATGTGCTTTCCGTCACCTCTGGATTATTTGTAATACCTACTGCAGCGTGAGTGCTGTGTCAATGTTGTAAACACTTCATTGTTTAGGGAATGTGTTGTTAGGTGCTGTCAAGTCGGTATCTGACTCATAGCAACCCTACATAAAACAGGTGAAACACTGTTGTCAGTGCTTCTCTGCTATTCATAGGGTTTTCAATGGCGGATTGATTTTTGGGAGTGGGTTACCGGGTCCTCCTCCCAAGCCTACAGCACCTGGTGTTCCCAGGAGGTCTCCCATCCAAGTACTAACCAGGCCCGACTCTGCTTAGCTTCTGAGATCTGACGGGATCGGATGCCACAGTGGTATGGCTGCAGGCATTTAGGGAATAGTAACAAGAACAAAAATGTCTGCATATGTTTAGTACTGATGTCTGTCTTTTTCGTAAATATTTTTGATCCTGGGTTAGTTGAATGCGCAGATGCAGATTTTCTCTGTTTTCTAAGGCACTCATTTTTTTTTTTTTTTCCTGTTTGTGTGAATCATAGTATTGAACTCCCTCACCGTATGCTAACAAAGGGGTGGTGCCTCATGCAGTCAGCACCTTCTCAGAGCCAGCGAGTGTCTTCTCTTCACTCTGGAAGGCAAAATCACAGTTAACAAATTGGATATTAGAAAGACTTGTGTTCTAGTCTACACTTTGCAACTTCCTAGCTGATGTTAATTTTCTCATCTGTGTCTTATAAATTCAGGGATGATGAAATGAATCATATAACAATTTGGTTCATATAACAGTTTGATTTCCGGCAGAGGGTCCGTATGTATGAACTGGATGAAATTCTTCCACCAAAAGTTTAGGGACTTACCCCTGAAGACGTTAGGAGTAAGGCCCTCTTCGACACACACAGGTAGCCTTGTGTCCAACGTTCCAGGTTGCGTTACTGCTGATCCTAAGGTAAAATAACCTGTTTCTGGACCAGGAAGTGGAAAGTGAGATCTGTAACCCACCGTCTGTATTTATTTAGCAGTGCTAGGGAATTTTGAACCCAGGGCAGTCCACCACTGAGCTGTCCCCCAGCCCCTTTTTTATTTTTCATTTTGAGATAGGGTCTCACTAATTTGCACTGGCTGCCTCTGGCCTTGGATTCGCCATCCTCCTGCCTCAGCCTCCCAAGTTGCTGGGATGACAGGCATGTGCCACGCTGCCAAACTTTCTCTGTATTATTTTGGACAGGGTAGATGGACAGCTCAACATTGAAAGGGAGCCTAAGAAGTTAAAAATAAAAGCAAATACCTGTTTCAGAGAGCAGGTTTACGAAGCGCCCCTGTCTTCTTCATCGTTGTAAGGGAATGAGCCACACTTTAGGTCCAGAAAGGATCATTTTGTTAACGGGTTTCCCGGTCAACACCAGAAGACAATGTAGTAAGACAAGTGGATGTATTAGCTATGTCTTCTCAGGGAAAATAGGTAGGATCTCAGAGCCTGAGGAAGGAGGAACAGCCACGTTGTCCTGCAGAATGCCATGTGGAAGGGCCCTGCCCAGCCAGGGCCTGGGGTTCTGCAGCTTGAGACAGATGTGCGGGTGGAGCACTGCTTCTCCTGTGGGGTTTGTTGCCCAGGGGACAGTGAGCTGAGCAAGTCTGCACTCTTAGTGGGGGATGTGAAGGCACTGCCTGTATGAGACAGACAGCTCCAGGAAGTCTTGCCATTTTGCTTTTTATCAGACTCCTGCCGGTCAGTACCAGAAGGTAGTCATAACCCCAAGCCACCACTTTTTCTGCTTGGGACCCTAAACTTGGGCAGGTCTGGGAGGTCTTCTGGGATTCCCCCACAACTGCCACCCAACCCCAGTGACAGTGATATGTACTGATCCCACCTCCAAGGGTGAAGGCCAGAATGCAATGGAGGATTTATTTTTGTATCGTGTTATCTGTGCAGAGATTATTATACAGTCGGGCGTCAAAAACCGCAGGGATGAGGCTGTGAAGCCATTTTGTTCATGGCTGGGTTACAACACGTTCATTCATTGTAAACAATCGCTGGCAGTCAGTGTCATAATTTATTCTTGCCGGTCGCTCCAGTTTTCAAACGGCAGAGTAAACCATCAGAGTTAAGCAGCCTGGAGCTCCAGTTCCTGAGTGAAAAAAGGACCTCGGGGAGATTTCAGGTACCAGCACCTCACTTGGTGTCCAGCAGGTGGAGGCCTAGCGAGGGGAGGGAATTTACCTAGTAACTTAGAGCCAAAGCAAGGACTGGGTCTTGACGCTCTGGCCTTGGGTCTTTCTACTGCAGGAGGTGACCCGGGGATGTGATTTTGACCCTTTGCTCTGGTTTCATTCTTAAGGGTTGATAGAAAAGGTTTTTCACTTACCCAACCCCATTCTTTCTCCAGGTACATTGTTGTTAGGGGCTGTCGAGTTGGATCTGACTCATAGTACCCCTCAGTACAGCAGAACAAAACACAACCCAACACTGCCATGCACACGATCTTTTTCTGTTTGAACCCAGTGTTGCAGCCGCTGTGTTTCTTCTCATTTTGAGTAGGGCCTCATCAGCAAAAAGAGGTCCAAAGGGCATTATTCCACTACCATCATTAAGGTTCACTCAACTTTGAGGAAGCGACTCTTTTCCAGTTGTTTTTTGAGTGTCCTCTAGCCTGTTACTGTTGTTGTTAGGTGCCCTCAAGTCGGTATCCGTCTCAGAGTGACCCTCATAGGGTTTTCAATGGCTGACTGTTTCTGGATTGCCTTGGGAGTGGATTGCCAGGTCCTTCTCCCATTTTTGTGGTGCTGGGAATTGAACTCAGGACCTCAGAGACTGCAGAGCAGCGCTCTACCAACTGAACTAAATCCCAGCCCTGCCCTCTAGCCTGGGGTCTCATTTTCCAGCACTACATTTGACAGTGCTTCTCTGCTATTCATAGAGTTCTCATTGGCTAAATGTTTCAGGAGTGGGCTGCCAGGTCCTTCTCCCCAGTCAGTCTTAGTCTGGAAGCTCAACTGAAACCTGTCCACCATGGGTGGCCCTATTGGCATCTAAAATATCCGTGGCATAGTGTCCAGCATCACAGCGCCACACAGTCGCCTATAGCACAACAAGCTGACAGACACATGGCAGCCACATAGATTATGGGTGTTAATCTGAGAGCCTGGGTGAAGGATGGCAAAAGTGCCTTAGTTGGGGCTCTTTTTGCTTTGGCCATCGTGAGTGCTGCCCATGCACAGCCTCGAAGCAGCTCCAGAGAAGTTGCCGTCAGCTCTCCCAGGCACTCCAGTGCAGGTAGGCATGGCGCCTGGCAGCCTGGTGTGTGCCTTCCTGAAAGGTCTTGGTGTCGAGTCACATGGAAGAGGCTGGCTGACTTGTTTTCTTGTGCTGTTACATGGCAGGCAATCCTGGAATGGTGGCTCTCGGGTCTTGCCATAGGCCAGAGAAAGTGAAACGTTTTTATCTCATTTTATATACGCGTACATGTACAACAAACTGAATATTCCGGGACACTTTGAAAATAAGATATTTTAAAGAATATATGAAAACCGATATCTTCAGATGGACACAGAGGTACTGAAAAACCTTGGTTACTATAACTTATTTGTGGTGTATTTTATACAGTATCTAAAGGTGTTTCCTTTCTTTTGCATTACATAAAAAACCCACTTGAAATGTGGGGAAAAGGTAGTTTGTACTTCTCTGATGTGGGGAATTTCGTATTCCTGAAGTCTCTAATTAGGTGCTCATGTTGATTGTTTATTTATTAAAACAAAACTGGGGGGGGGGGTGCCACATAGTGAAGAAACATTCCACGGCCAGCCTCTGAGCTTGACTTAAAACCATGAGCTGCAAAGAAATGTAAGATCATTGGCTTAATTGGAAGGGAGTATTTATAGAAATTGAATGATCCACTAAAACTGAAAGCCTGGCTTCTTTCTTCTTCAAAGAACTGCTTTAGCAAATCTGGTTCTGAAATGCACTGGCCTACCAAGTGGACTTTGGCCTCCTAGACTAGGTCCTTAACTTCTGCCTTATCCTATCACTTAATTTGTATTTACTAAGTACTTTTGTTTTTATTTTTTGTTTTGTTGTTTTTTTTACTGTGGATTATACTGAAAACATACATGCACAGAGAAATATGTTCAATATACACTAGTGCTTTCTGATTCTTTTAATATAATGCCATACTTTGATTTCAATAACTTTTTTTTTTTTTTTTTTTTTTTTTTTTTTTTTTTTTTTTTTTTTTTTTTTTTGCAGTACTGGGGGTTGAACCCAGGGCCTCGCTTTGCAAGTGCTGGACCACTGAGCTATCCCCCCAACCCATTTTTTTTTTTTACTTTTTGAGACAGGGTCTCACTAAATTACACAGACTGCCTCTGGTCTTGAACTTGCAATCCTCCTGCCTCTGCCTTCAATAACTATTATAAAGAAACTTTCAGAGGAAGTTACACTTTGGAACTCTTACTGTCTGGCCTGGTCACATCCGCCATGCCCTGCTGTGCATTTTTTACAGGTCAGCATTTCTACTAGGTTCTCGTGAATTTTTCTACTACTTACCACAAATTCAAAAAAAATCCTAAAAAATAGGTTTTTTTTCCCTCATTTCTTAGAAACGATGATGACTAGATATTATTCTGCACCTTTTTTTTAATATATTGCACGATATTGTGCGATTTCCAGGTGACTGCATCCAGAACTTGCTTGTACTTTTCAGGGCTATGTGCTATTCCATTGTCTGGCTTTCTCAGAGTTCTTAATCCATTACCCTCTAGAATGACTCCTTGATTCTTCCCGTCTTCTGCTATTACACAGTTGCTGTGAGTAACCTCAGTATGAGCATCACTTCCTGCATGTGTCTGTAAGGTAGTTTCCTATAAAGAGCGTTGGGGTTTGGGCTGGTATTTGTTCGTAGATATTTACGGTGATGTGAGTTCCTTCCTATGGATTGCTTCATTTTGTACTCCTACCAACAACTTGGAGAGCTCCACCAGAGTGGGAAATCATATGTTTTGGATTTTTGCCAATCTCATATGCAAAATATGCTATATCAATATGGTTTAAATTTACATACCTAAAAATGCATGAGGTTGGACAGCTTTTCTTTTAAAGGCCATTTGTATTTCTCTTTCTCTCTGTTTTTTGAACTGTGCATTCCAGTACTTGATTTAGTCGTCTCTGAGGTTGCTGATCTTTTTCGTACGGGTATGTCGGGGCCCTTTATAGAGTGGGAAGATCAGCTCTATGTCCGATTCAGTCTCCAGATATTTTTTCCCAGTTCATCATTTTCTTTAGTGTTTGGTTGAGGTTTTTGCTTCCCTCATATAGAAGCTAATTTTATGTAGCATATTTCTTCCATTCTTTCTTTTATGGCTTCTGAATTTTAAGCCACCGAAAGCCACTGTCCCCCTCCACACACATAGACAACTTGATTTTTTTTTTTTTTTCTTGCACGGTTTCTGTGGTCTTACTATTCTTTTGCCTGCAGCCATAGCACTGTGGCATCCGATTCCATCAGATCTCAGAAGCTAAGCAGGATCGGGCCTGGTTAGTACCTGGATGGGAGACCACCTGGGAATACCAGAAGCTGTAGGCTT
>VMDO01033067.1:0-18351 GCA_007922755.1 Pedetes capensis
TTCTGAATGATCTTGAGTAGAATTTTGCTTGTGTGCGATATTAATGATATTGTCCGATAGTTTGCACATTCAGTTGGATCCCCTTTTTTGGGAATAGGCACAAATATGGATCTCTTCCAGTCAGTTGGCCAAGTAGCTGTTTTCCAAACCTGTTGGCACAAACATGTTAACAACTTCAGTGCTGCATCTGTTTTTTGAAACATCTCTATTGGTATCCCATCAATTCCTGGAGCCTTGTGTTTCACCAGTTCTTTCAAGGCAGCTTCCACTTCGCCCTTCAACACCATTGAAATTAGTCTACATAAAATGGAACTTGTTAGATGCCTTCGAGTCGGTGTCTGACTCATAGAGACCCCACATACAACAGGGGGGAACACTATTGTCAGTGCTTCTCTGCTGTTCATAGGGTTTTCAATGGCTGACTGATTTTTGGGAGTGGGTTGCTGGGTCCTTCTCCCAAGCCTACAGCACCTGGTGTGCCCAGGTGATCTCCCATCCAAGTACTAACCAGGCCTAACCCTGCTTAGCTTCTGAGATCTGATGGGATCGGATGCCACAGGGCTACGGTTGCAGGCAAAATGGAACTTAGCTGGGAAGATTTTGACTACTAATGCTGCTTATGGTTAATGGTGTCCTGAAGACGTGTGAGTCTCATCCTGTTGTTTAGATCCTCTGTAAACTTGGAATATGGATTAATTCCTCTTCAGCCAGGGCTCTCTCATTTTTAAGGAACAGAAATCCAATCAAATCTGATCAAGCAAAGGTGGGAGAGTATTGGAAAGACACAACCTGCATACAGATCCTAGGATTGGAGCCACTGAAACTTGTGAAATGAAATGTCATTAGAGATCAGAGCTGTTGTCTCTATTACTCAGGGCCTGATAATCTCCCTTCTTGGTCCTTCTATACACATAGTCACATACTCTTTATTCTCCTTTAAGTATTCATTTTATTCCTTTCATCAGTTTCCCAGTGACCTTCTCCCTATAATTGCTAAAACATTCTCTAATCTTCATGATAATTCCTAGTCTAACAATGTTACCAACTAACAGCACATTTTGTATTTTAGTTTGGAATCTCAGGAGAGAGAATCTTGCAGGACCAACTCTTCTACTTAAACCAGAGTACACAGGTCATAGATCCATTGCCCTTGGTCAGGATATCTGTCCATATGCCAACCAGTAATACCCTAAGAAGGCGAGGAGCATGCAATACATAGTACTGACTCTTCAAAAAACTGTTGGAAGGACAGGCTCATAAAACATGTGGATTGGTACTTACCTAAGTAGAGAAGTAAAGCAGTGTTAACTGATAGAGAAAAAATAGTGTAATGACACTCTTGGTACCATAAAAAGTGATAATATTATGAGCTTTTTGTGTTGAAACAATATAGGTGTCCATATTTTATGATAGACAAAGATAAACTTCTCCTCAATGACATAATTAAAATTTCAACATAAATGAGTATTTTGTTTATTATGCGCATTCTGCATTTGGCAAAGAGAAAAAGGGCTTGTAGCTAGAGATTGTTGCTGTTGTTGTTGTTATTATTGTTGTTAGGTGTCATTGAGTCGGTGTCCAACTCATAGCGACCCTACATACAACAGGCAAAACAGTATCATTAGTGCTTCTCTACTATCCATAGGGTTTTCGATGCCTGATTGATTTTAGGTAGTGGGTTGCCTGTAGCACCTTTTCCCAGGCCTAGAGCACCTGGTGTTCCCAGGTGGTCTCCTAACCAGTCCCTACCCTGCTTACCTTCTAATATTTGATGGGAACAGATGCCACAGTAGTACGGCAGCAGGCTTACAGTAGTGAATGTTACATATAACTTTATATGGAACATTCTCCCATTTAGAGTGCTTTAAAAGTTTGGTGGGTAATTTCACTTAGTAAATAACTTACTTGTCAATGGAGGTGTTCACATTATAACACTGGAGTATCTTCTGTTTTTAAGTGTCCAGTTCTTTGTATCTTGTAGTTCATTGGTCTTTCAAAAACAAATGAGTTATTGCTTATGACTCAGTGTACAACATATACATTGCTTAATCTAAAACTGAGATTTTTTTCCTTCTTAGCATTCAATGTAGTGAAGCAGTTGAATTGCTCTCTGCAACAGGACAGCTCATTCTGATTATGGTACCAGATGAGCAAGGTTAGTAGCCTGTGAAAAACATTAGGGAATCTCATGTATATTTTATTCAGCAAAAAGCTCCCTCATGTCCATATCAAACCCTCAGGACTGTCTGCCATCAATCAATAGCTCAGAAAATCAGCATTTTAGACACATTTCTAAGAGCTTGCTCTTGATGTGGCTTCTAAAGTATCTACCCAAATTACAGCTGATGAGTTATGGTTAAAAAAGCAACATAAAATGCACCTTCATTTCTCTGGTTTCTTTAAACTCTATCCTGATATAAGGTTAATGTCATCAGAATCCTACATACCAAGAGTGCTATCTTAACTTCGACAAAGTAACTTTCATGCCAAACTTATGCTGTGGATTTTATTAAATTTTGATAAAAAGAACTATTTAAAGAATATTTCAGTAGCATCTACAAAAACTATTAATTGTCATTGTACATATTCTGTTGCTTACTATTTCCTGTATAATATAAAATGGAGAACCATTGTCCAAGAATTTGGTACCATGAAGATGATTCTGCAAATAAAATTGTGGATTTCCTTTTAGCAATTATATAAGAGAATGTTTAACTCTTGCCTTGGCCACTAGGAAGCTGAGAGCTAAACAAATGTTTAATTGCAGTAATGGTCTTACCCTAGATATGGAAAAATTATTCTTTCTTTTCCACATTTTTAAACTTTAATTTTAGGTCTATGTATTTAAATCATGTAACATGCCTTTTAGAAATAGACAAAACTTAAATAAATAAAAGTGGAGAAATAAAGGAGGGAGCCCCTGCCCAACATAGGCTATCAAATCATTTAACATAAGAAATCCAGAGGCCTTGATGTTTAAAATATGAGTGTTTCTGTGAGTCTGATCTAACCCCAACTTCCTTTGCTTTACTAAATGTGCTGCAGTAAATTACCAAAAATAAACTTCAAAGGGAATGTGACTTGGAAGAAAAATCTCTAACAATCCCTAACAGCACTATTATTGATAACAGATCAATGTATTTATTTACCATTCAGAAAAAAATCTACTGACAGAATGAAAAATTTAAAAATGTAATCACTGGTGCACTTCCAGGAAGGCCGAAGTGTTCAACTGAAGTAGATACTGACTTTACTATAGATTGAAATTGTATTCTATACCACTGATGTTACTTATCTATGTATAAATTAGGATTGCTACATTTTTAGTCTTTCCAGGTTTGGCATTTTAAGCATTGAACCCTCGGCTTGTGGGGGTGAGGAACAGGGAGCTTCTTATGGTAATGCTTTAGACAGAGTCACCACATCCTATGTTCTTGTCCTTGGAGCAAAGCCATCCCCAGATGGAAGAAAAACAAAAACTAAAACAAAATGAAAAAAATAAACCTACACCACTTTCAATAATGTTGTTAGGTGCGGTAGAGTTGGTATCCGACTCATAGCAGTGACCTTACGTGCAACAGGCGAAACACTATTCTCAGTGCTTCTCTGCTGTTTATAGGGTTTTCAATGGTGGATTGATTTTGGGGAGTGGGTTACCAGGTCCTTCTCCCAAGCCTACAGCACTTGGTGTTCTCATATAGTCTCCCATCCAAGCACTAACCAGGCCTGACCAGCTTAGCTTCCAAGATCTGATAGGATCAGATGCCGCAGGGCTACGACTGCAAGCACTTTTAATAATAGCAGTTACTTTATATAAAACCTGCACATTTCTTTACATCTTCGTATGAACTAAGATTACTTTCAATGCCTTGATCACTATAGTGCACTTGGTGTCTAACACACATCTTAGGGCATGGCATGTTTTCAATAAATATTGCAAGAGCTGTGCTGACTGAAGTATGGTTGAAGAGATTGGTATCAGTTTATAACGCCAGAAGCAGAATAAGATGAAGCAGTAGTTTAGGATGAAGGGGGAGGAAGTTCAGTAATAGTGACAGGGTTCACTTATAGGAGAATAGAAAGATATTCCAATGAGAGCTGGGCTCATTTTTTGCAGAAAGCTATTAGTTAACTAATTTTCATTGCCATAGGAATGGAAATAAAATCTTTTAACTGCTTTCTTTCTCATTTATCAAGAAAAACTATACAATCATGCTTTTAATTATGGTGGATACAACTTAGAAAACACTTCTTGATTGTCTACAGCTCTAAGCAAATTTCAGCCACAAGAATGTGCATGAATTAACTTCATTTGTGGAACTAGAAGATGTGTCCTATGTTCCACTCCTTCCATCAATTTGAAAACAAAGACACCAAGTGTTTTCTTAATAAGCAGAGAATTATTCTGCTGGTAATAATCCACAACCCCATAATTCTTTGTTTGGAGTTGTTACCCAAGGCTAAGATATTTACTCAGAGCTACATTTCATATCTAGCTTTTCTAGATAAGGGACTATTATTATTATTATTATTATTATTATTATTATCCACTATTCAATCCAAAATGCTTTTTTCAGAGTAGATTGGTGGGTCTAGTTTGGTCAGGGTTATAAAACGAAGAAACATGGATTCCTGGACTACATTCCCTTCTTACTAAGCATGCAGTCTTATTATCTCTCAGTCTTTCTTCACTTACAAATAGCAAAAAGGTCAGAAGATTAAATGAACTAAGATGTGTGAGTACACTTTGAGAGTGGAAAAGAGCGATTAAAGAAAACTGTAGCTGTTGAGTTGTGCAAGGCATGTGTCTGGTCACCCTGGAGGTTTGGAAGCTGATACAGAGGAGAGATCTTGTCCACTCCAGAGCTGTGAAGGTGCAGAGTTGCTCTCTTCTTGGGAAAAGAGGCAGAGTGTGACAGAGTTTGGTGAACCTTTGTCTTGCTGAGTTGTTCACTCAGTGAGAGGACAGTTGTGTTGTTGCTTCTTCTCCAGGCCCATTTCTATGAGAAAATTCTCAGCTACTGCTGACAACCTAGTACTGAACACCTCGTTTTTTTCTGCCATCTGTTGTGGACCCCTATCATCCTGGGACAAAAATAAACTAAAAGAAAGATATATTAATATTTCTCAAAGGAACAAGAGGGCAATAGCCTATGAGAATATTTGAGCTTGTAAGAAAAATAGGCAATTTTTTCTATTTTTCAGAATTTTTTTTAAATAGCTTATAAACACTTCTCAAAAGAAATGAGTTTCACAGAATGACTTAGTGGAGTTGGGATCACATACAACCACATTGTCATTTCATGTCCCCTTCCTCCACCAAGGTTGAATTGCGCCTTCCTACACTGGGGTGTTTTCTGCACACTTACCTTGCAACTTAAATAATGAGTGATGCATAATTTCCTGATTCAAAATGACAATTACTCTTTTGAGTGCAAATCTCAAATAAAAAGGTGATGATTATCCATAAGAACAGGTATAGTGGAAGCAACCAATAGAAATGATGTTATTTTCACGCAATTTTCCATCTTGTTGCCTTTCTATTTTTTTTTTTTGTATTTTGTACCTGTTTTTCAGAATTCCAACTCTTTATTTAATCACTAACATTTGAGAGGGCTGGGATTTAGCTCAGTTGGTAGAGCACTGCACTGCAGTCTCTGAGGTCCCGAGTTCAATTCCCAGCACTGCAAAAATGGGAGAAGGGCCTGGCAATCCACTCCCAAGGCAATCCTGAAACTGTCAGCCATTGAAAACTCTATGAGGGTTGCCATGAGTCGGATACCAATTCAACGGCACCTAACAACAACATTTAAGAACCACCAAAAAGCCATAGAGTCCCTGAAGATGTAATGATCTAAGAGAGGATTTTTTTTAATGTAGATAGAAGAGAAAAACAAATTAGAAGATTCAGCCTTAAGATGAATTTCTGAGGAACCCCCCCCAAAAAAACCAAAACCCTTAAACTATTGAATAAGAATTATTTTTGAGATTATGCCTTATTTAATATTTTAGAATTAAATCACATATTATTACTGCATACAGAATATATTTTCTTCTATTTAAACTCAGCTTATTTAAGCATTTATTAAACCCTTCCATGTGCCAGCCTCTGTTCATGCAGCAGCCTCCTCCTCTCCCTAATAGGTTTCTGAAGAGCCTGTACTAGGCAAGTGGGTGGAAAAGCCCTATAAGCCTTTTCCTCATCCCCTCTGACACTTGCTGGGTCAGCATCACAGCCAGTGTTCCATGCTTTCTCACAAAGAAGAGTCATTGTAACGAGGTAGAATCTTCTCCCAAGGTGGACAGCAGAGCACAAGTTTAGGTGGAAACCATGTAGGGGTGTGGGGCCTTCCTGAGAAGGAGACCTGCTAATGCTTCTCCTGCTGCCTTTCCCCTAACCCTTCAGACATGCCATTCTTTAAAGTGATTTCACCTTCTCACTGAACCTCCCCTCTCAGTTTTTATTTCCCTTACCTATCTCTTCTCTCTTATCTTCTCCCTCTTTCTACTTTCACCATCTACTCCCTCTGTCCTTCCTTTATACAATATATTGTATTTTCTTTATCCATACAGAGTATCCCGAAAACTAAGGTGAAACCAAAGTCTGGCTTCACGCCCAGGCATCACTTTCTGAAGTGACAGGCTCTAGTAATAGGGGAGGGTTTGCAATTATACAGATCATTGCTTCGACCTGGTGCAAAGTCAACCAGCCACAATATGGGAACAAAAAAGCTTCATTTCTATAGCTTGCAGAGGGCTCTGAGCAGAGGCCCAGAAGACGCTGACCTGCCTGCTGTGCTAGCCAGTCATTTTGCTCATCCTCAATAGAAGCCTGTGATAAACAGCTCAGTTCATTTGCTGTTTCCCTTGTGAACTTCTGCCTTGCAAAGTAAAAACTAATGTCTTTATTACACCTCTTCCTTTTGCCCACAGCCCACCTAAAAATGACTTGCACAAATGAAAAAAGGAACTTCTAAATGGTGCAAGGCTCTGTATTCTAGATATCTGATTAGCTGTGCCATTTGCATCTTAGCATCAGCTGTGATAGCTTTAAGAAATGCACTTTCTAATCTTTCTCTAAGACAAAAATTCTTCTCATAGGCTAGCTTAGCATGTAATCTATATAGAACACAGTGAAGAAGCTGCTTTTTAAAAAATATATTAAGGCCTTCTAATCACTTTCAAAATAAAATGAGGGCAGGAACCCAAATTATGAGTGTGTTTGTCACCCAGATAAGGAGAACGCATGGGCTGTGATTGAACCCTCATTATTATTCACTCTGACTTTCTCAATTCAGCTTGTCTTGAGGCTTCTCTGTTTTTTCTTTTTCTTTTTTCTTTTTTCTTAGCTTTGGGGAATTAGAAATTTAAATGAGATGTGAGTGCTGGCGGGGAACTCCCCTGTGAGAATGCTCCACATTTCTGTACTCAGCAATCATAGGAATAGAAGGGAGCTGCATGAGAGGTGTGAGAAGGGAATAAAAGCATCCTTCAAGCCATGAAGAGCAGACAGCCTTTAGCAGCGTGCAAAGTCTTAAGAAGTCGAAATATGAACCGTTTTTCTTATTGCATTCATTCCTTTTTGTTTCTTGTTTCTTCAGCTTCTAAAGCAATTTTTTAAAAAACTGCCTAATCTATTTGGCTTCATCTTTCTATATAGTCCACTTGTCTTTTTTTACATGGATTGACAGTACAGACAGTTGCAATTTGACCTTGCAGTGTGCTGTGCTGGGTATCTTCTCAAGAAGTAGGCATTTATTGTGGGCATGACTTACACATTTTCCTATCATCTCTGGTCCTGTCCCTCCATTAAATCCTGAATGGAGCTTATCTTTGTCCTTCCTCACACTAGGAGTTCTTCATCAGCCTCATTTTTTGTTCATGCTCAAGGTAAACACCAACAAAGCATTTAAAAAGTGATTTGAGTGCATTAACATTTTGGATTATGACTATACCCTGCACCCACTGTCTCTGTTCTTTAATTGTCATTTCTTGTTTCTATACTCATTAAGTCACTTTTGCTGTGGAGCAAGTGAGAAGTGAGATTTTTAACTTTAGTAACTGTATTTGCAGCCAATCTTAAGTCTAAAATGATTTAATCTTGCAATTTTTTTTAGCAGTCCTTGGGGTTTGAACCCAGGGCGTCACATATACTTTGCAGGTGATCTGCCAGCGGGCTGCACCCTTAGCCCATTTTTAATTTTTTTTTATCTTGAGTCAGGGTCTCACTAATTTATGCGGGCTGCCTCTGGCCTCAAACTTGCTATGCTCCTGCCTCAGCCTCCCAAGTTGCTGGGATTAGAGTCATGTGCCATCACACCTGGCAAATCTTGCAATCTTTAAGTACATCTACAAAGATCCTATTTCCAAATGAGGTCACATTCTAAGATTTCAAGTAAAAATGAATTTTAGGGTGACACTATTCAACATATTATAATCCTATGATCATAGAATGCAAAAGCTGGATTCTAAGAACCTACAGGTCATTAGATCAATAAGTCTAGTGCCTTTATTACACAGATGAAATGAAAGATGAGCTACCCAAACTTACACAGGGTAGTAAACAAGAGGTCTGATTAATCTAAATTCTAAATCTTCTAGCCTATGTTGAGAGGAGTGACTCTTAGAGAAGACAATAATGTACTAGAATTTAAAAATGGCTAAATTCTCTGACACTCTTCCCACTGAGAACTGATATCTATACCCCCTCCCCTGAGTGTGCAAGGACTTTTGACTGCTTTGACCATTGGAGTGTGGTGCTGATGATGCTGGATGACTATTCAGGTGGGACCATAAAGAGTGGACCATATCTGCCTTGTTCATTGAAACTCTCTACTTTGGAGCTTTCAAATACCAAATGAGAAATCTGACAACCGTGAAGTCTCCATGCTGCGAGGAAGTCAGTCACCTAGGATAGACTCCATGCTAGTGTGTGCTCAGGTTGGCCATCCAGATTCCAGATATGCAAGGGAAGAAGCCTCCAGAAGAGTCCGCTCTCAATCATCATCAAAGACACCCAGTGTTTAAGTCTTCTCATATGAGGAGAGGGCTGGGATTTAGCTCAGTGGGTAGAGCGCTACGCTGCAGTCTCTGAGGCCCTGAGTTCAATTCCCAGCACCGCAAAAATGGGAGAAGGGCCTGGCAATCCACTCCCAAGGCAATCCCGAAGCACTCAGCCATTGAAAACCCTATGAGGGTCGCTATGAGTTGGATACGGCCTCGACGGCACCTAAAAACAACAACAACAACAACATATGAGGAGAGGGGCTAGCTGTTAATGTATGTACTAATCCATGCATATGACAAAATGGTTGTTATTTTAACCCACACATAGTGATAGTAACTGGAATATAGTCTTCTTTCTTTTGTTGATGGACACCTTGGTTGGTTCTATATCCATGCTATTGTGAAAAGTGCTGCATTGAAAATGGAGAGAACTGCCATATGACCCAGTTATACTACTAATGGGAATATACCCAAATGTGAGGTAGCTTTTACTCTCATTTACCCACAAACCCTTCCAGAGGCCTGTCTTGAAACAGACCCTACTTAGAACTCTCATGACACCTTAGGGTTCAGGTGGTCTGCCTGTGGTCTGCCAAAGCCAAGTTCTAGGTATCAGGGTTGGAAGAGAATAAATGCTAATTTGTCACCTTTGAATGACAAATTCTGATGGCTCATTTCTGGACTTGAGATTTTTTTATTCTGATGTCTAAGGATTTTTCTTACTTTCTGGTCTGATTAGCCATGCATTTTTAAAAAGGGAATTTTACCTAGATTTTTAGGTATTCTGTATACATAAAAATATTACTGAAAACAGCAAGCCCTTTGGACCTTAGATTCTATATTTTCTTCCCAGTATTGCACTCTGGTGTGTGTGTTTCAGGAGATTGGTTGTGGTTAGGAACAATGTTATGGGGAAAAAAGGAAATGTAGATACATTCTAGAGGGGAGATAGGGATGGAGTCACCAATGGTTATAGTAGAAAAAAGTGAGAAACTTTTAGGAAGAAAAATTCCTGAGGAATAGCTGAGGAAAGGATAAAGTGGGGAATGTAAATGTAGGAGAAATTACTTTCCCACTGAAAGAGACTTCAGATGTAAAGAGAGTGTCATATTTGCATGACAGTAAAAGACAAATAATTTTTAATAAGAGAACAGTTACCAAAAGCCTGAAGATATTAAAGGAGGCAAATGCAAGACACGGCAAGAATAGGCTATGGATAGGGATCTGTGTGTATTTGAAGGTATGAGGACATGAGTCTCCAAATAAGATAGGAACTATTATGTATTTGCACAGAGGCTAATGGTGTGATGAAAATTATAATGTAGGAAAGTTTCATCCTGTAGCTGGTTCTGGCCATAGAGTAATTGGTTGCAAAGATGAACTAAGAGAGTATTTCAATAGCTGAGGTATGAATATTGAAGAATTTTGCGTGTGGTAGCAGGGACAGAAATGAGAGGAATATTGGGTAGATCTGAGAAATACGGAAGAGGAAGATCAGCAAGATGTGATAAACAACTAGAAGAGGGAACCACCTTGAGACACATCCAAGTTGGAAGAGAACACACAGGTTCCAACATGCCATCAAAAGTTTCTTCTACTTCTGGTTCAGCTGCTAAAGGTATAGTATGAAAGCTCGTTCAGTGGAGAGCCAGGGAGATTCCAAGATAAAGGGGTCTTGACGGTTGCATTTTAGTTTTATGTTATTTCTTTTTCCTCTTCAACTGGCAGAGCTAGGAGTGAAGTTTTCTCAGAACTTTTCTGTCTTTGTACCTGAGCACCAACGGTGGCTGCCAGTTTTCTTTCTTATCTTCTACCTGAGCAGGTTCCTTTGATGTTTTCCATGCTCACACAAACACTGAGTCTCCCTGAACATCTTTGAGATGACAGAGCCAACCAACAGTCTGTGAACTGGATTCCCACCATTACACTGATTGGTGGCTTAGAGGTGGCAGCCTAGTCACTGTTATTCACAGCAGCACAGATCAAATGAAGAAAACTCATTTTGCATGAACCAGGGTTGAAAATTGAAAATGTTCCACCTTAACTGCTTTTCATGCTTGATGCAATTCAGGAGCTATTTTTTCTGACAACATAATCAAGGTTATGGTGGTGGGCTTAGTGTTCTGTTTTGCTTTCTTTATTATGAAGATATTGTCACATTTTCTAAACGAATGATTCCAAGAATAACCTTTTGGAATGGCAATGTCATTTTTTTCAGGCGGTGGAATGGCCTTCCCACTTCATGTTGTAGTATTTTTCTGTGCCCTAGGTGCCAGTTGCCTTTTCAGAGAACATAATTAACTTGTGAAATAGATGCTTTTGGAGGCAGAGGTACAAACTGTGGCTAATGGCTTAGTTAAGAAGAGAATAGGAAAGGAATTAGAGGTGGAATTTTCACCAACATGGCACCATACTTCACTTTGCTTTTGCTAAGATATTTTAGAAGAACTACCTCACAGAAATCATCCCTTAACTCACTTCTTCAAGGGAGTTTGGCATCCACCTTGACATAGAGAAGGATGGAAATATATTTCTTTATAGAACAAGGAGACCTAGAATTTTGATGATACGGCTCTACAACTGAAAAGTGGCTCAATGTAATAAAAATGAATGAATCTTGGAGTGAAATTCAGTCTTTGGTTCATGTCTGTGTTCTGACTCCAATTATAACAGTTGCCATTTATCAAGCACTCACGGGGTAAGACACCAGGCTGAATATTTTTCATGCATTATCTCATTTGTTCCTGTCATATTTCCAGAACAGTGCTATATTATTGCTGTCTTAATGGATATAAAAACTGAGACTCAAGGAGTTAAGGAGTCTGCATATGATCCCACAACCAATAGGTGCTAATGCTGATATTTAACCCAGCATGTAGGACTCTAGAGATGGAGATCTTCATTACTGCTTGAACAGAGTGTTGAAGCTTAGAAGATTGAAGGAACCATTTTGAGCCTCAGTAATTTGTTAAAAAAAATGAAATTGGCCTTGATGATACCTAAGATTGCTTCCAACTCCAAGATCCTATGTAACTTCATCTTCTGAAGAATGTAGTATAAAGAGGATAACACAATACAAAAGATTAAGTATAAGAGGCCCCTGTGCTTGGAAAAAGCCAACACTACAGAGAAGGGCAACTCTTTTATGGGGAGGGAGGGAATCTAGGGGCAACAACTGAGTAGGTAAGCCCTAGAAGAACCCTGGGAAGATTTGTAAAATATTACATATGAGTACATTTTAAAAACAGAAAGGTAAATCTTAATTTTGGAGAAATGACATGTGGGCTATGGAAATATTTTATACTTTGGGGTTTCTTTTTCCTCCTTAATAACTGGATGCCCAGAAAATAAAGTCAAAGCTGTGCAAAACTATGGAAGATTCTATTTTAAGAGACTTCCAGGTAATCTGCCTTAGTTCTGGGTCTTTGGCTTTCTGAAATCTCTTCATCTCATTTTAAAGTGCATTATTAAATACTCTCTCTCCATACTAAACCTGAGTTGAAAATGAACTGGAAAACTAAGGTCTTGAGGTAAGAAAACTCTGGCTTAAATGAAAATCCAGCTGCACTCCCTAAATATGCATCAAGTTTCCAATGTGTGCTTGATTAATCTTTGTAACATTTAAAGTTGTTTGAGTCCTGGTGAAGTGCTATGGGTAAGTATGCCATTTAAGTTTTCTTTCTCCTTCCTTTCAATTTTCTCTTCTATGTTTCTTTTGATCACAGGCAATATTATTAATAACCCTTTAAGCACAATATTAGGTATGTCAAAAAAGCAATCCTATTTTAACAGAAACATTTTGAAGTTGAATTGAATTACAGTAGCAATGTGTAGTATGATGTTATGGATTATATTTGTACTATCATATCAGGACAAGCATACATGATGCATTCTTAAAAGAGCAAAATGAAAAGTTTTCATCCCAAGGTGTGTGTACATGTTTTGGCACCCTCTGTAGATAAAGTCATATTAATAGCCAACTCACTCCCAGGTGCCCTCTATATCTCTTTCACCTTTTGACAGTGATATAAAGCTGACATCTCCACTCTGTAATGTTTTCATTCAAATTTTGTTATTTGCATGATTAAAAAAATCTCAGGCAATGAATCTGTTCTAGTGAGTCAATGGCTAATTGAACACAGGGTAATTACAATTTAGCCAACAAGAAAGATTGTTTGGAAGGAGATGACCTCTTGTGCTCTTGGTAACTGCAGCTCAGGACCCAACCAGCTGCTGTGGTGCATGAAAAACATCTTAGTTCATTAAGATCAAAGGAGCTAGTCACTTGTTCACAGAGCTGATTTCTGTAGCTGAAAGTATTTACAGCAATTAACAACTTTTTAAGGACCTCTGCTTGAATTGTTAACCTGCCAATAAGCTATCTCTGGGGAAATCATTGATGATGATACAACCACTTGTCCCAAAATTCATCTGCCTGCTCTTTATTGAACTTGATGTGCAAACACTTAAATGATAATTGATACACTAATTGAATGCTGTGTCTGGGCACCCGAGTCAGGAATTCAGAGAAAAAGGCTGACTTATTGTGGACAATGTCAGAAGCCAAAAGCCCATGGTACTGCCAGTTTCCAGCCATGTGATTTAGATCATGTTTGGGTTGCTCTGATGTCTACTGATGCATGCAGAGCCTTTCTAGTTGTACCGCCAAACACAACACAAGGGATACAGCTGGGAACTCTAACCAGTCAGCAAAAAGATTTAGCATCCTTTCCAGAAATAAGGTATCAATGACATAATTTGATCATGAGTGTTGATTCAGACTGGGGTACCAAGGCTAAAGTGAAATCACATTTTTGGGTCAGGTTATTGTTTAGACTTTTGTTTCTTTGTATCCAGGGTATATATTTTGTAAGCTCAATTTTGGAAGTATTGGTTGCATGCACCTATTTACTATCCATTCAGTGGTTTAATGTAGTGGTTCTTAGCCCTGACTACACGTGTAAATCAATGGAGAGAAATGGGGCATTTTAAAGTATCTCTGCAGGTGATTTTAATGTACAGTCAAGTTAAGATCCTAATGGATGTAAGCTCCATTAGGGCAAAGACTATATCTATTTCATTAACCCTTGTATTTTTAGAACATAGAACAGGGTCTGATGCTTAATAGGTATTCAATAATGATTTTTCAAGACCCGTGCTTTGTAAGAATGTTGGACAGATTATAAGCAGCTGAGACTCTATGAGGGTTTACGGAATGTACCAAGATAAATTAAAGGGGTGTGCGGTATATTCCTCTCCTAATTCTACTCTTGCTTCCTCACACCAGAAACCAACAATCCTGAAGAAAGCCCTGGGAACTTGACTATCTTCTAAGCTGCAGTCTCTCTCCAGATGCCCACCAGATGTGCTCCTTACCTGTGATCCCTGGGACTGGCTCCGTTCTTCATTTACTAATTGCACTCCAATGTCCTGCTGGCACTGTCACCCTGCCCTAAATCTAATCCTATGTAGGACATGTTCAATGGCTGCTGGAGCACTGCCTGCAGATACTTTTCAGCTATCAATCCCCTTCAGGGATTGTCTCAGCTGAAAGGAATTGTCTCATCCAAGGTCTCACCTCTCTTGTGGAGGCAGCCATAGACAATGAATTATTTGAGGTTATGGAAACTCACACTTTACCCAACTCAAGCATCTCCAATGGGCTATCTCAGCTGCATGGCTCCTGTGGAGTAAGTTAAGGTCTTGGTGAGGACTGTGCTATACTGCAGCTCAACTTCTTCCTCTATCAGCACTTCCTCCTTCCCATTTATCTATGAGGGTTGATAACAAGAACACGTCCTAGTGAATGCCTTCACTCTAATCTCTGTATCCACATGCTTACTGAGCACATAATGACAAAAGCATGTGTTACTTGGCCTTAGCTTTCCAAGCTCTCTGAGGTTAAGCCTGGGCTGCTCATACCCCTATCTTTTACCAGAAACCATGGCAGGAATGAACTAGACAGACAAAATGCCTGCCCTCATTGAGCATATATCCTGGTAAAAGAAATAAACAAACTGTAGGGAAAAATTGGGAGGAAATTGGCAAAAACTCCCAAACTGGGAAAATGGCATTTGAATATCTGGTTTGTAAGTTAGAAATCTAGGGAAAATGAAAGTAACTTGGTTGCACGTTTGTACAAAACCCTTCCTGATTGGACAATTGGACTGAAAGCTGATTGGCTCAGGCCATTCAGTGGGTGAACTACATAAAGAGCTGCGCTGTGGCAGCTCGGCCCTTTTGGCACAGCTTTTTAGGCCTTTTTAGGCCCCCTTTTGGCACCCCTTTCTGCGCCTTCTCGCCTGTTCCTGTCCAGACCACCGATGAGGAAGCACCTCTCCTGCTGCTCTCCCCCGGAACTTTGGTGAGGAAAGAATGCTCTCCCGTCGCAATCCTCAACAAGGAAAAGAACCTGCTCTCCGTCTGACCACCGACGAAGCAACAGCTGTCTCCTCGTGACCACGGAGAGGACCAACACAGGTGTTTGCCCCTGGAAGGCAAAAGCGCCTGAGGCTTTTCCTTTCTCCTGTCTCCTCCAGGGTCCTGAGGGCCGCAGGAGTCTGCACCCCTCACCTGAGGGTCCTGAGTGAATTGTGTTTAGTATCTGTGTGTGTGGTGGCACAGCCCGTCCAAACCTCCAGGCCGGACCGGGAGGCACGTGCCTCACACAAACAAGCACATAATGCTGGGTGGTGATTAAGACCATTTAGAAAAACAAACAGGCAAAAGAGAACAGAGAATAATAGTGGTAAAGTGGTGTGGTGGTGTACCAGACTGCCTTTTTTCTGACTCAGGAAAACTGATAATTAAGTCCATAGGAATTTTGCAAGCCAGTTGTTAAACAGAGTCATCATTACAAATTAAAGTATACAAACTTAAAATTAAATCATAATGGAAATGAAGACAATACACACTTAATATTCATCATTTCTTGATTTTATAATATGTTCTTGTGGTTATTGGCATCTATTACATCCAAATGGTAGAAATACCATGGAATGGTGTGCTACTGTACATCTTTTCCTGATTCTACATACAGAAACACAGATGAGTCTGAACTATACTTTTCAATTGTAACCATAGATTGACTGAGGGTACAAAAGTATGGCAAAAATCACCAAAAGCATTCTGTGAGACCTAACTATATAAAGTGGTAGTCCCCACCCTCTGGGCTGCAGCTTGGTAGGACTGTTAGAAACTGGACCACACACCAGGAGGTGAGCAAGTGAATTTCATCAGGATTTAGAGCTGCTGCTCATTCCTTGCATTACCACTGGAGTTTCACCTCTGGTTCATGGAAAAATTGTCTTAAGTAAAACCAATTCCAATTGCCAAAAGGAATGTGGACCGCTGCTATAATTTACTATGATGAATTATGCACATGTTATGATCATTTCCAAATTATATGATGTATATCCTGCATATCAGTAAAACTTATAATAAACAAACATCCATCTACATATGTACATTTTCCCCTAAAGATCTGGTTGTAAACATTTACTAGCACATCTCTAGGTAGGAAGCTTTTTTCTCAGTATGATACTAGGAAAGAAAGGTGTAACATTTGAGCGGATACTTGGTTGAAATCAGGGAGCCTGAGTTTATTATTCTTTGTGTGATAATGTGCTGTCTCAAATACTTTGTGTTCTTACTTCCTATTCTCAGATGATAGTCTTGAGACAATTTTGTTAGTGCTTCACCCATATGGATGATTTATCTTTCTCAACCTCTATTGATTTCTTTTAGGATTTCAGAACTTCTGTCAGGTCATGGCTCAAGGTCTTACCTGTCCCAATGAGGATAAACTCAGTTCACTTGGTTCATTATTATTTATATTCTGATGGCATTTTTTGTTTGAATTACCTAGTTGAAAATGTATTTAGTTATCTGTACTTGTTTATATGGTAATTATAGGGTATTTTTTTAAAAATGAAGAATCATGCAAGTGGACCCAATAGGAGGGGGCAGGGGATCAGCAGGTGGGAGTGGAGGTAGAGAAAGGGAAAGAGGGATGGGGAACAATGCAGAGGGGTACAGAGGGAGCAAAAGGACTAAATACAGGATGCAAATATATGAATATATGGAAAGAAAAAGGGAAGGAAAAAATCAATGAGAACATAACCCTTGATTGTATATGATTCTCATTGCATGTTAATTAAAACTTTTACTTTTTTCTTCTTTAATTCCAAATGTTCTATAAAATGCATAAGGTGATGAATATATAAACAAAACTGATTTATTTGCTGTATAATGGATGGAACAAATAACTTATTACTCTGTACCCCACTAGCACTTATAAATAAAAATAAAATAAAATAAAAAAGAAATCAATTTCTTTTTTATTAGAAATTTTTAATGTACATCTTAATGTGTTTCATTTTGACATGCTTTTCATTGTGACATTTCCATATATGCATTTTTATACACATTATTCATATAGGTTACCCCTTACCCTCCCCTATGCTTTCCCCCTCCCCCCTTCCCATCTAAATTTCCCATCTAAGTCTTCCCTATCTTTTACTTAGTAGTATTTTTCTATATGTCCTTGGGTTCCAGTTCTGTTTAAGATAGAAACTTTTCCTGTAGTGGTCTTTGTTTTTATCTTGTTAGAACAATTACATGTGATTTCTAGTCCATTTATATTGACCTCATTCTTATCTTTCCTCCCTCCCTTTTATTATGATCTGACCTTTGAGTAGGATTTTTCCATCTTGTAATTTTGAGTCAGCTCCCTTATATGAGTGAGAACATGTGTTGTTTCTCTTTCTGATCTTGTGTTCATTCACTTAAAATAATTTTCTCTAATTCCATTCATTTTGCTACGAATGACCCTATTTCATTTTTCTTGATTGCTGAATAGTATTCCATTGTGTATATATACCATTGCTTTTTTATCCATTCTTCTGTTGAAGGGCACTTTGGTTGATTCCATATCTTTGCTATTGTGAAAAGCGCTGCATTGAACATGGAGATGCAGGTGTCTCTGTGGTATGATGACCCATCTCCCTTTGGGTAAATTCCCAATAGTGTTATAGCTGAGTCATATGGTAGATCTATTTTTAGTTTTTTGAGGTACTTCCATATTGATTTCCATAGTGGTTGCACCAATTTACAGCTCCACCAACAATGTAAAATGTTCCCTTTTCCCCCGCAACCTCGCCAGCATTTGTTGTTGTTTGTTTTATTGATCTTGGCCATTCTTACTGGTGTAAGGTGAAATCTCAGTGTTGTTTTGATTTGCATTTCCCTAATGGCTAGGGATGTTGAGCACTTTTTCATGTGTTTCATGGCTTTATGGACCTCTTCATTTGAGAACTGTCTACTCAGTTCCTTTGCCCATTTGTG
>VMDO01033068.1:0-18328 GCA_007922755.1 Pedetes capensis
TATGAGGTAATTAATTTTATTTTTTACATAAATAGCTCAACATTCTTTTCACCGATTGGTAATGCCACCTATAGCAGTGCTGAGATTTCAGGTATCCATGTGTTTTTCCCCACAGGCCATGTATTCAATGCCATTCATCTATTCAATCACTTTATGTTTGTCTTCAAAGGATTGGTGTATTCCTGACTTTTTTGCTTTTTATATATTTGAATATTACTTTTGCTAATTGAGAAAGATGAGATTATATTCTACAGTGATTCAATTTTGCATGTTGATGCATCTACACCACCAACTTTGACAGTCTACCTAATATCCGTCCAGCTTTGTACAGCAAGATCAAAACCTAAGATAACTAAAAGTCTATCTACTCTAACTTAACACTTTTGATGACTCATATACTTTCACACATTAGAGAAAGTAATATAAATTGATTCTATTTGCTGTGTATAACCATTTGGGTCTTATTACATTTTCCTAAAGTGGGACATTAGGCCACTGATTTTTTTTAAAAACTTGGAAATGTGCAATCGTATTACCTGTTCAAACCACAGCATTCAATATTTCTCTTTCACACAGGAGAATGTAATAGAATTGCTAGGACTATTGTTTGCCTGGGTTTCAGACTTTTCTCATGTGGCAGTAAAAGGAAGGCAGTGTACTTCAGAAGCCTCCTCTAATTGGTTTCTGAGAATAAACAGAATTGGGTCCAATGAGAATAACAAAATTGATTATTCCTTAATGTTCATAACTTGAAAAAATGCATATGAATGATTTCTTTAATGGACTACTTTTCAGTGTTTACTTTTTACATAGTAAGTCCCAAAATAAATTAAATATAACGGGTTATTATTTTTATATAACTATAAATAAATACCTACAGTTGAAAATTTAAACAAAGATATACCATGCAGCAAGTATAGAACTAATATTATCTCTAGGGATAAATTACTCAAAGAAAGGACATTTGAAAGTAAAGGGGCGCACTCTTGTTATTTTTAAGTTGTTAGTATGATAGCAATTGAATGTAGAAAACTATCTCAGTAGTCTGAAAAATTAATTATAAGCAGCAAATGCTAAATTTATTGATAGAAAATAAATTATATAGGAAATGCAGTTGGTCAGATATTTCCTTACAAAGCAAAAGTATTTTTGAAAAAGTTTTTTTGGGGGGGTTCCTATGTCTGTATGGAGAGTCAGGGAGTAAGTTTGGATAGTGTAACACGGTAAGGGATAAAAGATGTTTATTTTCTCCCCAGAAATAATTTTATATACTGAAATTCTTTCAGCACATTACTTATATTCCCCAGTAAGCACGTGCATTATAGAAAGGCACATAAAAATATATCTTTTGGTTCTGGGGTTGCTGTTATTATTGTTAGGTGCTATGGAGTTAGGTCCCACTCATAGTGATCCTATGTACAACAGAACAAAACACTATGCCATGCCTGGCACTACATCAGCATTTCTCTGCTAGTCTTAGGGTTTTAGATAGCTGATTGTTTGAGGAGTGTGCTGCCATGTTCTTCTTTCAAACCTATAAAACCTGATATTCCCAGTAGGTCTCCCGTCCAAGTACTAACAAGGCCTGGCCCTGCTTAGGTTCCAATATCAGACAGGATCAGATATCAAAGTAGTACAGTAGAGCTTATTTTTCAGTTAAAATTAAAGAACAACTTCACATTTATAGTTTTAAATTAGATTTTATGTAAGAATAGTATTGTTCAATATCCTGATGCTGCTCTAATCACTGTTTTATTTCTCACACTGTTCTTATCTATGGAAGATGGGCAGGAGGGCTAAACAAGGATGAGAAACCTTAGATAACTAGACAACTATCGGAGTTCTGTTGTTCTCACCAAATCCCTACTGTTTGAAAAAGGGATTTCCACATAGAACTCTAGCTCAATTGTGGCTACAAACTAGTGTTAGAATTGAGTGGGCTTCTTAGGCAAAATTCAGGACAAATTTCCAAATATAAGCTCTTGAGGGAAAGGTTTAAAAGTTTAAGTTATTGTAGGCCATCTATTAATTTAAGGAAAACTAAAAATGACTACAAGCAAGAAGGATGTGGAAGTCCACTCCCGAAAACAATCTCAAAACAATCAGCCATTGAAAACCCTACAAGGGTTGCTATGGGTCAGATCTGACTTGATAGCACCTAACAACAAAATGACTACATCACCTACATCTACCAATTTATAGATTTTATACTAATAAAGAGCTAAAGGTAACATAAAAGGGAAAATAACTACCAACAATTATCTATACTTTAAAAGGAGACTAGGAATAGTCATATGAGAAGAAGATACCTGATTTCCATACCTGAAAAAAAGAATAGGAGAAATGGTCAACAATCAATTGTGGGCAATGAACAGCCTGCCTTGCCAGACTCATCTGACCTGTTTTTATCAAGAATGCCTTTTACCCAGTACTAAGTTCACAGTGCTACACCAGCCACGATTCTAGAGGTATGTCTGTATGCTAACTAGTCATTTAGTCTTGTCATCTTTGTTGATGACCATTAGGAAAGTGTCTTCTGAATGGTGAACTTGTCTTTCTGGGTAAAGACTTAAAGACTCACCAAGCATGAACCCTAACTTCAACTCTCTGAAAGGGTAGTTGACATATAGAAACCTATTTCAATCTGAGAGTCTCTGTAGGTATAAATTTATAGAGGAGGAGTAAGCTCTGCTAGGTTTCTCTCTGGAATTCCCACCAAAATATTAGCAATCAGTCCATTTCCTGACAAATACAATTGGTATAAAGTAAAAACAAACAAGAATCCATGTAAAATTTCTTGTTTCTTTTTTAAATCAAAATTTTTATTCTCTGGCTTTTGGTCCCAAATAAACTAACAAATGAATCAATATCTGCTATCATTTAACTGTAGAAGTCTGTTTAAAATTCTAAACTTCCCTGAGTCCTCATTTTCTCATATTTAAAATGAAGGTATTAAATTATTAGATCTCTAAAATTTATTGCAGCACTAAAACCTTATGGTTCTTGAAGATAAACTAGAATTATATACTTACTACGCCTATCTATTATAACTCTAAGAAATTATAGGCTAAGTAGAGAATACTATCAGTAGTTATTTCTAAGATGTTAAGCTGGAGAAGGTAGTATATTGAGAAGTGGTTTTCCATACACAAATAATACTGCTATATAAAATGAACAGATGATCAAAAATGTATTTGTTGTCATTAAAAAGACAGAAAACTCATTCACTTTATAGAATAAAATATCTGCTCTATTTTTTACTTATCTTATTTTGCTTTTTGAGAAGGTGTTGAAAAAACAGATCAAGAGCTAAGAGGTAATGAGAAGTTTTGGGAGGTACTTAATGAGAATAGAGCTTGATCTAGAGACCCAATCATGGAAGTAAAGCTACAAATTATACCTAAAGTTGAAATAGAAGAGACAAAATAAAAAGCATGGATACTCTAGCAAGACAGCAATAGTAATAGAGCTTCAATAGCAAACCTTTGTTAAGCAAGACTAAGAACTAAGGGAAAATACTTAAAAATAAAATTACCAAATCCAATCACCTGGAACTTAAGAGGAAACAGTACTAAGAAAATTATTTTGCCTCAACCAAAGTAAATCAACCTCATACCTAGAGCATATAATTTATATGAGGTGACTCCAGAATTAGTTTGTACAAATAAACTTTTGCTTATATTAAAATACTCTTAACTATTAAAACATTTCGATACTGGCCTTATTTATCATATTTTACCTGATTTTTATAAGATGATTCATAAGTTCCTCATAAAAATAACATACTAAACTAGCACCTTTTTTCTTAAAGACTTAATCTTTCATTTAAGAACTGTAAACTTCTTTTTACTATTAATTTTTTCAGTAATAGGGGGTCGAACCCAGGGCCTTGTGCATGCAACTAAGTGCTATAGAACTAAGCTGTACCACAATCTCCTTTTGAAAAAAAATTCTTGCTCAGTTGTGCAGACCTTTGTCCTCTAATTTGTGATTCTCTTGCTTCACCCTCCTGAATCACTGGGATTTCAGGCATGTGACATGGGGCTTTGTGGGGCTCCTTTAGATCAAGTGCAGACTCAGAGCTCAACACACACCCTCTGGGGACCCATAGGATTGGGTGAGTGTGGTAGAGTCAGGAACGACTCCAGGAGGTCTTCTGGAAATAACTCTCAACTTTATTGTTACACCTCTTAAGCGTTACAGCTCACAAAGGTGCTCTCCACAATGGTGGATAGCTCAGCTCTGCCTGGAGAATTATACTCACAGCCACTTTGAGAAGCCCCTGAAGAGATGACTCAGAGATTTATGCTCACAGCTACTCTGGCTCTTAGAGTGTTCTCCACGAAGGCTCTCTTGGCTCTACTCTTCCTAAAGGCTACTCTCAGTGGCTGATTCCGAAGACCTCTTCTCTCCATGATGATCTGATAGAATAGGAGCAAGAGAGTGACTGCATGCC
The DNA here is from genome assembly GCA_007922755.1 of Pedetes capensis. Lineage (NCBI taxonomy): Eukaryota > Metazoa > Chordata > Mammalia > Rodentia > Pedetidae > Pedetes > Pedetes capensis. The sequence continues at coordinate 4,457 of VMDO01033068.1, forward strand.
ATGCTTATGGACCAATCAGAATCCATGATGTTTCTATGAGTTTTGGATTAGCCAATCAGCACCTTTTGACTCAGCAAAAAATTCAAGAAGGGAGCAAGAAACTTGAGGAGGGACACACCCTGACTGCAGTGGGCAGGAGCCATCTTGCCTTGACCTCATGGACTCAAACCGGGTGTGCCACAGTGAGCCATTACTGAGTTCTGGGCAGGTGAGCTAGATAAGCCTTGACCTAAGCAGAGTCAGAGTCATGTCTCTTCCCTTCCTCTCTTTGCCTCATCCCTACAGGGCTTGACTTCTTTTTATTATCTTTACTGCCAAATTCAACTTATTTTTCCTTTAATAAATATTCAAGCACAAAAGAAAGTATGCTTCACTGTTAAATTTTATATATACCAGACCTGGGGTGCCAAAAAATGCACACACATTGTAAGAGATGATATCTGTGTATTTTTCAAAGTTGAATTGAATTATGGTAGCAATATATATAGTATGACATTCGTCCAAGGATGGCATTAACCAAATGAATGGTAGAGCTACCATGCAACAAGCAGACAGTCAAAAAATATGGAAAGCACAATTGTTATTTGAGGAGCACAAGACACTTCTGAAGTGGTATTTGAAATTCAATAAACTTGTGAAAGTATGATGATGGAGGAATGAGTATGCAATAGAACCTCCTACATGACTAACAACTGCACACATTCATGATGGGTTTTTGATGCATGATACTACATGTGATGTGCACAAAAGAAGATCCAGGAGGCCTTGCAGCAACGAGTCCTGCTTCTTCTAAGGGAACCATTGTGACCACCTCTCTTAATGGTAGAACATGGCTTGTATTTATCTTTTGTTATCAAAATATAATGAGTTGTTGTTAGGTCCATTGAGTTGAATTCAACTCATGGCAACCCTAAGTACAACAGAACAAAACACTACCTAGCACTGTGACATACGCGTGATCTTTTAATGTTTGAACCCGTTGTTGCAGCCACTGTTTCTTCTTATTTTGAGTCATGCCATATCAGCAAAAGAAGGTCCCAGAGGATTTAGTTCATTCATGTCATTAAGGTAGAATATATTTTGAGGAGGCAACTATTCCTCAGTCATTTCTTTAATACCTTCTAGCCTGGAGGCTCATTTTCTGGCACTATATTTGACAGTGCTTCTCTGCTATTAAGGGGGTTTTCAATGGCTAATTATTTCAGGAATGAGCTGCCAGGTCCTTCTCCCTAGTCTGTCTTAGTCTGAAAGCTCAGCTGAAACCTGTCCACCATGTGTAGCCCTGCTGTTGTCTGAAATACCAGTGCCATAGCTTTTAGCATCACAGCAACATGCAAGCCCTCACAGCATGAAAAGCTGAGACACGTGTGGGAGTATATTAATTATTACAACTTTAATACAGTTTTTCCTTTCTTAAAATGTGTACACATTTTTGGCACCCTTTGTGTATGTGTGTGCATATGTGTGTATGCTGTTTCCCCAAACATCTTTAGTTCAAAGATAATTTAAGAGGGAATTAAAAACTTGAAAATCAGCTCATGACCTCTTTTAAAACTAACTTGAGAAGTGACTGCTTCATGCTTCATCAACTGTCTTTAACATAATGAATTATAAAGCATGGTTAAATCACCTTGCAGGGACTATTAAAAAGTGAATAAAGTCCCTTTAGTTTCCAACTTATTATTCCTCTTAGAAGAATATTAGGAGGGGAAATATCAGATGGTTAGTTGTCCATCCATACTAATCTTAAAGGTAGTCAAATGTCAAATGGCCCATGCTATCATTAAGTTCTTCTGTGCATATTATATAAGTCATTTTTGAGGGTCACTGGTAGACTAATTATTATAAGTGCCTAAATTATCTAAATTGCAATGTTGTATTTATTATTCCATATCAACAGGTTCATGTTCTAAATTTTACTCAATTATAATATAGTAATTAATGCCAATTGACATAAATAATAAAAAATGAGTACTCATAAAAATTATAGTAACATATTTTCTGGAAAGTATGAAAATGATTAGACAAAAATTGTAATGCTTTCACACTGCAAAGATTTTTCAAAAGCTTCTCTGAGTTTAAATAGGAAGGTTTCTATGGGCCACCAAATGCAAAAGAAGAGAGGTTGTTTATTAAGTCTTTAAAATCTGTCCTCTTGCTTCCATTCTCTGTAACTTCACCATAGTTTGGACTAGTCAAATTAACTTTCTCATTGAAGTATTGCAAAAATCTATGTGATTTCCCATCTTACTAAATCTCATTTAGTATATGCTATAAACCACCCTACCTGCAGCCATATCACTGTGTGATCAGATCCTGTCAGATCTAGGAAGCTAAGCAGGGTTGGGCCTGGTTAGTACTTGGATAGGAGACTGCCTGGGAACACCAGGTTCTGTAGGCTTGGGAGAAGGACCCAGCAACCCACTCCTCCAAAACAATCTGCCATTGAAGATCCTAAGAATAGCAGGGTAGCATGAGAATAGAGCTTCATCTGTTACACAAAGAAGTTGCTATGAATCTATTGGACAGCACCTAACAGGAACAACAACATAAAACCACCCATCAAGTATTTCTTATAATCTTGTCCAGTTCCTAATGTTGAGTTGCCTCATTCTATTACCTATACAATTTCATGACAGTGGCATTCTGGGTTATGGGGTAGTTCCAATGTGAGTGGCAAGAAATTCGAACACAGGCCTAATGAAGCTTCTATCACTAGATAACTATGAGAGCTTGGAATCTCAGGCTCAGTATTCAAACACTCCTTTGACACATCCCTTCATAATGTCAGATCCTGCCTGTGGCTGGCAGAGGCAGGAGGAGATCAGGGGATACAACTTATTCTGAAACATAATTTTGACCAAATCTCTTGGTTTTAGCCCAACTTTATACTTACTTCCAGTCACTTCTTGGGATCACTTGAAGCCCTTTGGGAATTTATGGTGTGGGCTATGGAGCTTATTATCTTCTGTGTAATTACTTTGGGATTTAATTTTCATAGGACTAATATTATAGCTACCACTTGTCCTTTCATTTTCTGGTTTCCAACATTGGGTTGTTGGCTCCTCTTCTGTTATTTTGTCCTTGATTATGGGGATTTTGACCTAATCAACGGATTAATTCATTGATGGATTCCTAATATGATGCCATTATTGGGAGGTGATGAAAAGTAGGAGGCAGGGCTTTTGGAGGGTGCATGCTGGTGGGGCTAATACCTTGCCCTGGCTCCTTCCTGTATTTTCCTCCCTCTCTGTGTCCCTTTCACTATTATGTGAGTGTGGGGTATGCACTTCCTGGTCCAGCATGGATGTTTGGACAGGAGACACCAACACGCAGACAGATATTAAACACAAGTCACCTGGGACCCTCGAGTGATGGGCGCAGACTCCTGAAGCCCTCAGGAACACTGGTGGAGATGGGAGAAAGGAAAAACCTTGGGCACTTTTGCCTTGCAGGGACAAACACAGCTCTTTATTTCTCTGCCCTTATCAGGGCAGAAAGAAACCCAAATTGTACAGCTTTAAGTGCTAGCAGCTCTTATACTGCCTCACGGGCAGTATATGTTTGTGGTCTCATTGGTCTCAAGGAGAGAGTTCTTGCTTCAATGGTGGTCAGACGGAGAGAAAGGTGTTTCTTTGCCGATGGTCCCAGCAAGAGAGAGAGCTGCTGCAGTGGCGCTCCTTATATAGCTCGCCCCTGAATGGCCTGAGCCAATCAGCTTTGAGTCTAATTGTCCAATCAGATTTGGGGGATTTGTGAAGGGTTTTGTACAAATGTCCAATCAAGTTACTTTCATGTTTCCTGGGTTTCTAATTTACAAACCAATCTTCAAAAGCCATTTTCCCAGTTTTGGGGTTTTTGCCAATTTCTTCCCAATTTCTCCCTACATGTGAGCTGCTGCATCACACATTCCCCACCATGATGGACTGAAACAGTGAGTTAAAATAAGTACATCTTCACCTCAGCATGTTTATTTCTAGCATCTTGGTCACAGTGATGTAAAACTACCTATTGTGATGTGCATCTTTAATGAAATACTGTTCCTCTGTTGTATCATTTTTCCTGCAATAAACTGTAAATTTGGATGTATTGTTATTTTTGATCCTATGAGTCTTCTTTAATAATGTTGTTAAGTGTTGTCCTATCAGTGTTCCACTCACAGAGACCCTGTGCACAACAGATCAAACACTATTGTCAGTGCTTCTCTGCTATTCATAGGGTTTTCAATGGCTGATTGTTTTTTGGGAGTGGGTTGCCAGGTCCTTCTCCCAAGCCTACAGCACCTGATGTACCTAGTGTGGGGTGCACGCCTCCCAGTCCGGCGGCACCACCATGCACACAGATACTAAACACAATTCACTTGGGACCCTCAGGCGAGGGGCACAGACTCCTGCGGCCCTCGGGACCCCTGGAGGAGACAGGAGAAAGGAAAAGCCTCAGGTGCTTTTGCCTTCCAGGAGCAAACATGTGTGTCGGTCCTCTCGGTGGTCACGAGGAGACAGCTGTTGCTTCATCGGTGATCAGACGGAGAGCAGGTTCTTTCTTTATTGATGATTGTAATGGGAGACTGTTCTTTCCTCACTGAAGGTCTGGGGGAGAGCAACAGGAGAGGTGTTTCCTCATCAGTGGTCCAAACAGGAACGGGCGAGAAGGCCTTGCTTAGCTGGTGGTGTGGGCGAAGAAGCAAAGAGGCGGAAAAGGCCTAAAAAGGCCTAAAAGGGCCGAGCTGCTGCAGTGCAGCTCTTTATATAGTTCGCCCATGGAATGGCCTGAGCCAATCAGCTTTCAGTCCAATTGTCCAATCAGGAAGGGTTTTGTACAAACGTGCAACCAAGTTACTTTCATTTTCCCTAGATTTCTAATTTACAAACCAGATATTCAAAAGCCGTTTTCCCAGTTTGGGAGTTTTTGCCAATTTCCTCTCAATTTTTCCCTACCACTAGGTGGTCTCCCACCCAAGTACTCACCAGGCCCGACTCTGCTTAGTTTCCAAGATATGACAGGATTGAATATCACAGTGGTATTGCTGCAGGCTCTCTTTAACAATATAATGCTCAAATGCCACTGTTAGTGCAATAAGTAACCACATAATTTGACATTTTCATAATATTGCTTCAGTTGTTAGTATATTACGTTGACCAGGTAAAAATTTTCCTCATTGGTTTTGCATCCCAGTACAATAAAAGCCTCAGGTATGAGTAATAAAATACGCTAATAGTTAATCTCAAAATAAGTAGAAACTTTAAAAATAATAACAAATACAAGGCAGTACCAGGAAGAAATGATAAGTATATTTTTGGTGTCATGTGGACAATCTATAATTGATTACTCATCATTATCAATCTGACACCCTATCATGTATGATAAAGTAATGCACCTTGTACTGTGAACTACGTGTCATGAACCAAAGTAGTCAAAACAAGTAGAGAATTTCAGATATACAGATTTTTCAATCAACATATTTGAAAACATTGTTTTTACAGAAATACTATTGTCAATTTCAATTATTAAACTAATGATAAAAAGGAAAAGAACTCTATGTATGTTAATTCTGGCTCATTTCACATGTTGTTGTTGTGAGGTGTCCTCAAGTAGGTATCTGAATCATAGTGACCCTACATACAACAGGTGAAACATTATTGTCCTGCTTCTCTGCTATTCACAGGGTTTTCAATGGCTGATTGTTTTTTGGGAGTGGGTTGCTGGGTCCATCTCCCAAGCCTACAGAACCTGGTGTTCCTAGGTGGTCACCCATTTAAGTACTAACCAGGCCCAGCCCTTTGTTCCCATGCTGGGAGTCGAACCTGGGCTGCCTGGAGAAAACCAGAAATCCTAACCACTAGACCATATAGGATCATTTCCTATAGGGACTTCAAAACTCATTTTGATGACTTAACTTTTATTTTGAATCAATATTAAAATTACTCTGAAGCAGAGTACTAGTAGTGCATTTCCAACCACAATAGTGTAGACAAATTTTGCATCTGGTGAAAGACCACTCCACAATCACTGCTAGGGAGAGTATTGATGGCTTACATTGCTTCTATCAAGTCTTCATCAGGAAGATAGTACCACTGACCAAATTTTAAAAAGGAATCAGGCAACTGAGTCAATGTCAAGCTTCATAATTGACATGAAACTTTGGAGTAACAGGTTACAAATGTCATGGGCAAAGGGCAAATATAACTATTCAAATTAAGAAAAAAGAAATCTAGAGTTTCTGAATGCCTACTAAATGTGAAGCATGGAGCTAAGAAGGGGCTTACACACAAAATTTAATGAGAAAAAATATAATTAATACTATTTTATGAATGAGAAAAACTAAGGCTCAATTTTATGCATGGCAAACAGGAAATATGAGTAATTTATTAAAATGATCAAAGCTTGAAGTATCATACATAGAGTCTGAATAGAGGTATGCATCACTGCAAAGTGTGCCCTTTGTGCTGCATTAAATTCTTTCCTAAAAAGAGTTCTATCATTCTGCCATCCTCTGATTATACATGCTCACTAGTAATAGCCTCTCTGCATTTTCTAAGTTTAAGGTAGTAGCCTATCTTGCTCAATTATTGAGTTTCATCATAAGCTGGCATTTCAACAAAACATTCCTTAATTCAACCACGCCTATATTAAACATTTTCTGAACACATACCTACTCAAAGTGATGAAGTATATTACAGTATAGAAACTGATTTACATTGAGGGTATACTTTATCACACAAAAAATGCATATATTCAACAGGCATTCCACACACAGTTTTATCTCTTACATACTCATACTTTAAAACTTTCTTTTCCTTGCTAAATTATGACCTTTATAACATTAGCTGGTGGATAAATATTTCAAATGATTGAACAGACTACCTGACTGCCTGCTTTGTATGGCTATGATCTCACATAAAACATTTTTTGTCTATGCAGCAATGATTGAGCAACTGTAATAATATTTTATTATGCTTTGCCTTCATTATACAAAAAAATGACCAGAAAATAGAAAATAAAAGCATTGTTTTGGAGATAATACAATTGAGACGAAATGGAAATGGTTAGTCATGCCAAAAGTGATGAATCCTAAGCTGATTGGCTCTCTTTTCAATTGTGAGGAAAAAATAACACAATCCAATCTCATCAAAAAGAACTGCCAGATTTCTATCACTGAAGATTTTGTCTGAAAGCCTCCATTTAGTGAGGAATAAAATAAACTCACATTTTAAATTATAAGTTTAAAAACCAAGGTTAAAAAGATTACTAGTGATTCAGATTCAGAAAAGGCTTCCCAGTCCTATAGAGTTGTAGCTACATAGTTGTTACAGTTCCTTTAGTGAAAGAAGCAAACATGGAGCTTGCGTTTCTTTTGACAAGTTTTTCAAGGAAACAATATGAATCTATCACCATGAGCAGCAGAAACTCTTATTTTTTCTCCTGCAAAACTACCAACAAGCACTTCTCTATATCCCAATGCACTTATTTAAATTTTCTAAATATTACTCAAATAAACTTTTAAAAATCTTTCTGAGATTTGAATTTCATTTTTAACACTGCTTTACCTTTTTTTTCCAGAAATTCAACTATTCATTATATTTTCAGGAGTGCTTTAATTGGAAGGTAGGACACAGCCTACTATCAGAATAATTCCTTTAAAAATTTTAGAGAATATTTCTCAAGTATTTATTTTCATAGAAATGAAGCAGTAAGTATAACGATTAATTTGCTCAGATGTTCGAAATAACCTGACACTAAGCTTCCTGAAAATATGTGTCTTTCATCATGTTTGTACTTGGATTTAGCTCAGTGGGTAGAGCGCTGCGCTGCAGTCTCTGAGGCCCGGAGTTCAATTCCCAGCACCGCAAAAATGGGAGAAGGCCTGGCAATCCACTCCCAAGGCAATCCCGAAGCACTCAGCCATTGAAAATGCTACAAGGGTCACTATGAGTCGGATACAGACTCGAGGGCACCTAACAACAACAAGCTATTGTTAGGTTCTGTTCAATCAGGTCTGGCTCATAATGACTCTGTGTACAACAAAATGAAACACTCCCCAACTCTGGGCCATGAACACAGTCTTTATTATGTTTTAGCACATTGGTGTAGACACTGTGTCAATTCATCTAGTTGAAGGTCTTCCTTTTTGTTCATTGACACACCATTCTCCCAAACATGATGTCCTTCTCCAAAGATTACTCTCTCCTGACAACATGTGCAAAATATATTAGACACAGTCTAGCCATCATTGTTTACAAGGAGCACTCTTGTTGCACTCTTAGAATGGATCTGTTGGTTCTTTTGGTAGTCCATGGTATATTCAATATTCATCTCCAGCACCATAATTCAAAAGCATCAATTCTCCTGTCTCGTTTCCTCAATGTCCAGCTTTCACAACTGTATGATGTGAATGAAAATATCATGGAATGAGTCAGGAACATTTTCATGTTCAATGTGACAGCTTTACTTTTCAACACTTTAAAGAGATCTCTTACAAGAGCTTTTCCCAATGCAATTTGTCTTTTGATTTCTTGACTGCTGCTTCCGTGGGTGTTCATTGTAAAACCAAGTAAAGCAAAATCTTAGACAACCTCAATCTTTTTCCTATGTATTACGAAGTTGCTTACTGGCCCAGTTATAAGGAATTTTGTTTTCTTGATGTTCATACACAATCCATACTGAAGGCTGTGTTCTTTGATATGCATAAGTAAATGTTTAAAATCCTCTTCACTTTCAATAAGCAGAGTTTTGTCATCTGCATAACACAGATTGTTAATGAGTCTTCCTCCAACCTTCATGCTATATTCTTCTTTATGATGTCCAGCTTCTTGGATTATTTGTTCAGCATAGAGATTCAGGAGATATGGTAAAAGTATAGAGCTCTGATGAACATCATCTTAGACTTTAAACCAGGCAATGTTTCCTTGTTCTGTTTGAACAACTGCCTCCTGTTCCATGTACAGATTCCTCATGATTAAAATTAAGTGCTCCGGTATTACCATTCTTCTCAGTGTTATCCATATTTTATGATCCAGACAGTCAAATGCCTTTGCATAGCCAATGAAACATAGATAAACATATTTGTAGTATTCTCTGCTTTCAGCTAATATCCATCTGACATCAGCAATTATAGCCCTGGTTCCACACAGTCTTCTGAAAACAGCTCAATTTTCTGGTGGTTACTGTCTATATACTGCTGTTTTTGAATGATCTTTACCAAACTTTTACTTATGTGTGATATTAATAATATGGTTCAATAATTTCCACATTCAGTTGGATCTTCTTAACTGGGAGTAGGCACAAATATGTATTATTTCTAGTCAGTAGGCAAAGTAGCTATTTCGCACATCTCCTGGCATAGACAAGTGAGCACCTCCAGTGCTGCATCTGTTTGTTGAAATATCTCCATCAGTATTCCGTCAATTCCTGGAGATTTGTGTTTCTCCAGTTCCTTCAAGGCAGCTTTCACTTCTTCCTGCAGTACCATTGTTTCCTGATCATATGCAATCTCTTGAAATGGTTGGTCATAAAATCAATTCTTTAGCCAGGTGTGGTGCTGCACACCTGTAATCCCAGTGACTCTGGAGGTAGAGGCAGGAGGATTGCAAGTTTGAGACCAGAGGCTGCCTGCATAATTTAGCAAGACCCTGTCTCAAAAACTAAAAAAAAAAAAAAAAAAAAAAAAAAAAAAAAAAAAAAAAAAAAAGAGCTGAGGGTACAGCTCAGTGGTACAGCACTTGCAAAGCATGCAAGCATGAGGCCTTGGGTTCAACCCCAGAACCACACACAAAAAAAAAAGCAATTTTTTTGGTATAATGACTGTGTGTACCTTCCATCTTTTTTTGATGTTTCCTGAGTTTTATAATATTTTCCCTTTTGAAGCCTTCACTGTTGCTACTTGAGGCTTGAACTTGTTATTCAGTTCTTTAAGCCTGAGAAAAACAGAGTGTGTTCTTCCTTTTGGTTATCTATCTCTACCTCTTTGCACATGTCATTATAACTTTGTGTGTGTGTGTGTGTGTGTGTGTGTGTGTGTGTGTGTGGTACTGGGGGTTGAACCCAGGGCCTCGCACCTGCATGCTCTGCAAGTGCTGGACCACTGAGCTGCACCTCAGCCCATTTTTTTTACTTTTTGAGACAGGGTCTGGCTAAATTACGCAGACTGCCTCTGGTCTCGAACTTGCGATCCTCCCGCCTCCGCCTTCCAAGCCGCTGGGATTACAGGCGTGCGCCACCATGCCCGGCCATCATTATAACATTTGATTTCGTCTTCTTGAGCTGCCCTTTGAGATGTTTAGTTCTTTTTGTTATGTCTTCCTTTTACTTTAGCTGCTCAACATTCAACAGCAAGTTTCTCTCTCTTTTGACATATAATTTGGTCTTTCCTTTTTTTCCTGTCTATTTAAAAACCTTTTAATTTCCTCATGAATGATGTTTTTGATGTCATGCTACAATTCCTCTCGTATTTGATCATTGGTGTCTAATGGATCAAATCTGCTCTTGAGGTGGTCTCTAAACTCAAGTGGGATATACTCAAGGTCATACCCTGGCTCTCATACACTTGTTCTAATTTTCTTCAATTTCAGTTGAGTCAGCATGTGAGCAGTTGATGATCTAATCCACAATCAGCATCTGGTCTTGTTCTGACATTTGATATTGAAGTTTTCCATCATTTCCTTCCACAAAGGTAGTCAATTTCATTTTTACATGCTCCATCTGGTGAATTCTATGTGTATAATCACCATTTATGTTGGTGAAAAAATAGTTTCAATGAGAAAGTTGTTGGTCTGATAAAATTCTATTATGAGATCTCCAGCACTGTTTCTGTCACCAAGGCCTTATTTTCCAACTACTGAGCATTATTCTTTGTTTCTACCTTTTGCATTCCAGACACCATTAATTTTCAGTGCATCCTGATTACATGTTTGATCTATTTCAGACTTCAGAAGCTGGTAAAAATCTTCTCTTTCTTCATCTGTGGCCTTAGTGTCTGGTGCATAAATCTGAATAGTCATATTAACTGGCCTTCCTTGTAGGTATATTATAGATATTATTCTATTACTAATATCACTGTTGGGAGAAGGACCCAGCAACCCACTCCCCCCCCCAAAAAAAATCAGCCATTGAAAACCCTACGAAAAGCAGAGAAACACTGACAATACTGCTTGGTCTGTTAATACATAGGGTCACTGTGAGTCGGACACTGACTTGACAGTACCTAACAACAACAACAATGGCATTATACTTTAGGATAGATCTTGAGATTTTTTTTGATGATGAATACAACCCCATTTCTCTTTAAGTTCTCATTCATGTCATAGTAGACCATGTGATTATCTGATTCAATATGGCCAATACCAGTCCATTTTAGCTGACTGATGCCTAGAATGTCGATGTTTATGCACTCCATACCCCTTTTGACTACTTGTAATTTTCCTAGATTCATGCTATGTACATTCCAAATTCCAATTATTAGGGGATTTTTACAGTTGTTCCTTCACATTTTGAGTTGTGACATATCAGTAAATGGAGGTCTCTTGGGCTTTACTTCATTCCCATCATTAAGAATGATGCTACTTTGAGGAGGCAACCCTTCCCCAGTCTTGAGTGTCTTCCAATCTGGAAGGCTCATTTTCCAAAACTATATCTGACAAGGTTTCTCTGCTATTGATGGGGTTTTCAATGGTTAATTGTTTAAGGAGTGCTTTAGCCATGTTCTTCTCCCTAGTCTGTCTTAGTATGAAAGGTCACCTGAAACCTGTCCACCATTGGCGACTCTGCTGGCATCTGCATTAACAGTGGCATAGCTTTCAGCATCACAGTAACATGCAAGCCCCACAGTATGGCAAACTGACAGACACATGGGGATTGTACTTCACTGGGGCAAATTATGTCATTGCCTGGATTCTTGGATCCATATAAAATGTTAATATTTTTAATATTAAATTATATATCCTAAGAGATAGTCTATTTCTCAAGTAAAATGTTTTTGTAAACTTTATTCAATATTAGCATTCACTTTTTTAAAGGTTATAAATTAATAGGTAGCATACATTTTTGAACTACTTAAATGTGTTGTTATCCCTACATAGCTCAATCTAGTGGAATTTGTTATGAGTCTTTGCTAAACTGAAGTCTTTGAAAGAAATGACTTTTTTTTTTTTTTTTGCATTACTGGTATTTGAACACCCAGGGTGCCACACACACAAATATACCAGCCAAGTGCTCAGCCACTAAGCTGCACTTCCAGCCCCTTTTTAAAGATATTCTTTTCTTTCTTTCTTTTTGGTTTTTTTTTGTTTGTTTGTTTTTGTTTTTTGTTTTTTGTTTTTTATTTTGTTTTTGGTCAGGGTCTAGCTAAATTGCACAGGCTGTCTCTGCCCTTGAATCTGCAATTCTGCTGCCTCCGCCTCTTGAGTAGCTTGGTTTTTAGGCATGTACCATGATGTCTGGCTGACATACTCAATTCTTTATGGATTGTTTCAGGATATTTTATTCTGAAAATGTGTTTGTTTTATTGTTTCTAATTCTGTTACAAAAAATAGATTAACAAATTTACATGCCAATCCTCTTGAACAAAATGAAATCTCATAAAAAGACATGGTAACATTCTTCAACAATGCAAGTATTTGCCATGAAAATATGAAAAGAGAAAAAACAGCATCATTTGTTTGGAAGCAGAAGGGTATGGTTAATTTTTCCACTCTTAATTTGTTTTTTCCTCCAATTTTCTGCCACCTATTCAATGTTAGTGTGTATGTAAATAATGTAAAATTATCTATCATAATATAGAAAAACATCGTATTGATGCATTTAAATCATTTTGAAGGCCAGATTTTAGACAGGCCTCCACTTAGGATATAGTAAAGAAAATAAAAGCATTTTTTTCATATTTCAAGGAATTGACAGACCACATAGCTACAGAAAGTTGTTAGTAAGAAGTAGACACCAAAATATTATTAGAATAAATGGAAATGTAACTTTTTTTCATTTGAAGAATTGACAGTGCAAGAAAAGGTATAAAAGAAACTGACTGAGCAACCAAATCCTAGGAAGAAATCTAGGATGGCACAGCATCTTACACACCAAGGAAGAGGTTTTGAGTAAAAATAAAAATAGCTAGATGTATTAGATGCTGCCAGTATTATAAGCAAGAAATGGATCAACGATAGTCCAGTATATTTAGCCCCTTGCATGTTAATGATGACTTCCCTGAAACCATTTCACCTGAATGATGACTACAGAAGTTGGAATGGAACTGGATGAAGAATGAATGAGAGTTGGGAAAACAGACTTGAGTTTAGATCATCACTTTGTCAAGTTTATAAATGACACAGAAGAGAAAGTGTCATTTAAAATGTGGCAGGTACTTTTTTGTTGTTTTAAAAATAAAAAATGAATCTTTAAATGCACATAAGAAGGTATGAATGGAGAAAAAGGTAAGATTCTTAAACAGATAATGAATGGAGAAAAAAATCTTGGTAGCACAAATAAAGAGAGATTTCAACCACCTTGGCCTGGTTAGGAATACAGGTGTCTCATTAGTGTTCTGATACTGAGGGAGGCCCTCTATTGTCTGATTTTGATTTTCTCTGTGACAGGAGATGATATAAGGAGAGAATGGTGAGGAGGTGAAATTCAAAACTATTTTCATAGGTGATGCAAGAGAAATAGTAGATATCATGTACAAGTTTTTAGCTTCATAGTTTAAAACAATCTAATGATTGCTATTCTAAAACCATTCTATGTGGAAAAACATTTTTCTAAGATTATTTTTTGTATAAATGAAAATATTCAAAGATTTATCTTCTCCAAAGAGTATAAGTACTTCTAATGTTTTTGCATTTAAATGCTTCACTTCAACAAATACCCTTTCTTAGTTTTTTGTTT